>CAWVNZ010001455.1:0-59445 GCA_963930735.1 Dioctria linearis
GTAAACAATTAATTTTTGAATAATTTACTATAGAAAAGGCAATCCCTGGCGTAATTAAAATTTGAGACAGTAAAAAATGAATTTTTGAATAATTTACTATAGAACAGGCAGTCCCTGGCGTAATTAAAATTTGCGACAGTAAAAAATTATTTTTTGCAAAATTTACTATAGAAAAGGCAATCCCTGGCGTAATTAAAATTTGAGACAGTAAAAAATGAATTTTTGAATAATTTACTATAGAAAAGGCAATCCCTGGCGTAATTATAATTTGCGACAGTAAAAAATTATTTTTTGAATAATTTACTATAGAAAAGGCAATCCCTGGCGTAATTAAAATTTTCGACAGTATAAAATGAATTTTTGAATAATTTACTATAGAAAAGGCAATCCCTGGCGTAATTATAATTTGCGACAGTAAAAAATTATTTTTTGAATAATTTACTATAGAAAAGGCAATCCCTGGCGTAATTAAAATTTGCGACAGAAAAAAATTAATTTTTGAATAATTTACTATAGAAAAGGCAATCCCTGGCGTAATTAAAATTTGCGACAGTAAACAATTAATTTTTGAATAATTTACTATAGAAAAGGCAATCCCTGGCGTAATTAAAATTTGAGACAGTAAAAAATGAATTTTTGAATAATTTACTATAGAACAGGCAGTCCCTGGCGTAATTAAAATTTGCGACAGTAAAAAATTATTTTTTGCAAAATTTACTATAGAAAAGGCAATCCCTGGCGTAATTAAAATTTGAGACAGTAAAAAATGAATTTTTGAGTAATTTACTATAGAAAAGGCAATCCCTGGCGTAATTATAATTTGCGACACTAAACAATTATTTTTTGAATAATTTACTATAGAAAAGGCAATCCCTGGCGTAATTAAAATTTGAGACAGTAAAAAATTATTTTTTGCAAAATTTACTATAGAAAAGGCAATCCCTGGCGTAATTAAAATTTGCCACAGTAAAAAATTATTTTTTGAATAATTTACTATAGAAAAGGCAATCCCTGGTGTAATTAAAATTTGAGACAGTAAAAAATGAATTTTTTGAATAATTTACTATAGAAAAGGCAATCCTTGGCGTAATTAAAATTTGAGACAGTAAAAAATGAATTTTTGAATAATTTACTATAGAAAAGGTCCCTGGCGTAATTAAAATTTGAGACAGTAAAAAATTATTTTTTGCAAAATTTACTATAGAAAAGGCAATCCCTTGCGTAATTAAAATTTGAGACAGTAAAAAATGAATTTTTGAATAATTTACTATAAAAAAGCCAATCCCTGGCGTAATTAAAATTTGAGACAGTATAAAATTATTTTTTGAATAATTTACTATAGAAAAGGCAATCCCTGTCGTAATTAAAATTTGAGACAGTAAAAAATTATTTTTTAAATAATTTAGTATAGAAAAGGCAATCCCTGGCGTAATTAAAATTTGAGGCAGTATAAAATTATTTTTTGAATAATTTACTATAGAAAAGGCAATCCTGGCGTAATTAAAATTTGAGACAGTAAAAAATGAATTTTTGAATAATTTACTATAGAAAAGGCAATCCCTGGCGTAATTAAAATTTGAGACAGTAAAAAATGAATTTTTGAATAATTTACTATAGAAAAGGCAATCCCTGGCGTAATTAAAATTTGAGACAGTAAAAAATGCATTTTTGAATAATTTACTATAGAAAAGGCAATCCCTGGCGTAATTAAAATTTGCGACAGTAAAAAATTATTTTTTGCAAAATTTACTATAGAAAAGGCAATCCCTGGCGTAATTAAAATTTGCGACAGTAAAAAATTATTTTTTGAATAATTTATTATAGAAAAGGCAATCCCTGGCGTAATTATAATTTGCGACACTAAAAAATGAATTTTTGAATAATTTACTATAGAAAAGGCAATCCCTGGCGTAATTAAAATTTGCGACAGTATAAAATTAATTTTTGAATAATTTACTATAGAAAAGGCAATCCCTGGCGTAATTAAAATTCGAGACAGTAAAAAATGAATTTTTGAATAATTTACTATAGAAAAGGATATCCCTGGCGTAATTAAAATTTGAGACAGTAAAAAATGATTTTTTGAATAATTTACTATAGAAAAGGCAATCCCTGGCGTAATTAAAATTTGAGACAGTAAAAAATGAATTTTTGAATAATTTACTATAGAAAAGGCAATCCCTGGCGTAATTAAAATTTGAGACAGTAAAAAAATGAATTTTTGAATAATTTACTATAGAAAAGGCAATCCCTGGCGTAATTAAAATTTGCGACAATATAAAATTAATTTTTGAATAATTTACTATAGAAAAGGCAATCCCTGGCGTAATTAAAATTTGAGATAGTAAAAAATCAATTTTTGAATAATTTACTATAGAAAAGGCAATCCCTGGCGTAATTAAAATTTGCGACAGTATAAAATTAATTTTTTGCAAAATTTACTATAGAAAAGGCAATCAATGGCGTAATTAAAATTTGCGACAGTAAAAAATTATTTTTTGAATAATTTACTATAGAAATGGCAATCCCTGGCGTAATTAAAATTTGAGACAGTAAAAAATGAATTTTTTTAATAATTTACTATAGAAAAGGCAATCCCTGGCGTAATTAAAATTTGAGACAGTAAAAAATGAATTTTTGAATAATTTACTATAGAAAAGGCAATCCCTGGCGTAATTATAATTTTCGACAGTAAAAAATTATTTTTTGAATAATTTACTATAGAAAAGGCAATCCCTGGCGTAATTAAAATTTGCGACAGTAAACAATTAATTTTTGAATAATTTACTATAGAAAAGGCAATCCCTGGCGTAATTATAATTTGCGACAGTAAAAATTATTTTTTGAATAATTTACTATAGAAAAGGCAATCCCTGGCGTAATTAAAATTTGAGACAGTAAAAAATGAATTTTTGAATAATTTACTATAGAAAAGGCAATCCCTGGCGTAATTATAATTTGCGACAGTATAAAATTATTTTTTGAATAATTTACTATAGAAAAGGCAATCCCTGGCGTAATTAAAATTTGAGACAGTAAAAAATGAATTTTTGAATAATTTCCTATACAAAAGGCAATCCCTGGCGTAATTATAATTTGCGACAGTATAAAATGAATTTTTGAATAATTTACTATAGAAAAGGCAATCCCTGGCGTAATTAAAATTTGCGACAGTAAAAAATTATTTTTTGCAAAATTTACTATAGAAAAGGCAATCCCTGGCGTAATTCAAATTTGAGACAGTAAAAAATGAATTTTTGAATAATTTACTATAGAAAAGGCAATCCCTGGCGTAATTAAAATTTGCGACAGAAAAAATGAATTTTTGAATAATTTACTATAGAAAAGGCAATCCCTGGCGTAATTAAAATTTGTGACAGAAAAAATTATTTTTTGAATAATTTACTATAGAAAAGGCAATCCCTGGCGTAATTAAAATTTGAGACAGTAAAAAAATGAATTTTTGAATAATTTACTATAGAAAAGGCAATCCCTGTCGTAATTATAATTTGCGACAGTAAAAAATTATTTTTTGAATAATTTACTATAGAAAAGGCAATCCCTGGCGTAATTAAAATTTGCGACAGTATAAAATGAATTTTTGAATAATTTACTATAGAAAAGGCAATCCCTGGCGTAATTATAATTTGCGACAGTAAAAAATTATTTTTTGAATAATTTACTATAGAAAAGGCAATCCCTGGCGTAATTAAAATTTGCGACAGTAAACAATTAATTTTTGAATAATTTACTATAGAAAAGGCAATCCCTGGCGTAATTAAAATTTGCGACAGTAAAAAATTATTTTTTGAATAATGTACTATAGAAAAGGCAATCCCTGGCGTAATTAAAATTTGCGACAGTAAACAATTAATTTTTGAATAATTTACTATAGAAAAGGCAATCCCTGGCGTAATTAAAATTTGAGACAGTAAAAAATGAATTTTTTGAATAATTTACTATAGAAAAGGCAATCCCTGGCGTAATTAAAATTTGAGACAGTAAAAAATGAATTTTTGAATAATTTACTATAGAAAAGGCAATCCCTGGCGTAATTATAATTTGCGACAGAAAAAAATTATTTTTTGAATAATTTACTATAGAAAAGGCAATCCCTGGCGTAATTAAAATTTGAGACAGTAAAAAATGAATTTTTGAATAATTTACTATAGAAAAGGCAATCCCTGGCGTAATTAAAATTTGCGACACTAAACAATTATTTTTTGAATAATTTACTATAGAAAAGGCAATCCCTGGCGTAATTAAAATTTGTGACACAAAAAATTATTTTTTGAATAATTTACTATAGAAAAGGCAATCCCTGGCGTAATTAAAATTTGAGACAGTAAAAAATGAATTTTTGAATAATTTACTATAGAAAAGCAATCCCTGGCGTAATTATAATTTGCGACAGTAAAAAATTATTTTTTGAATAATTTACTATAGAAAAGGCAATCCCTGGCGTAATTAAAATTTGAGACAGTAAAAAATGAATTTTTGAATAATTTACTATAGAAAAGGCAATCCCTGGCGTAATTATAATTTGCGACAGTAAAACATTATTTTTTTTTTGAATAATTTACTATAGAAAAGGCAATCCCTGGCGTAATTAAAATTTGCGACAGTAAACAATTAATTTTTGAATAATTTACTATAGAAAAGGCAATCCCTGGCGTAATTATAATTTGCGACAGTAAAAAATTACTTTTTGTATAATTTACTATAGAAAAGGCAATCCCTGACGTAATTAAAATTTGAGACAGTAAAAAATGAATTTTTGAATAATTTACTATAGAAAAGGCAATCCCTGGCGTAATTATAATTTGCGACAGTATAAAATTATTTTTTGAATAATTTACTATAAAAAAGTCAATCCCTGGCGTAATTAAAATTTGCGACAGTAAAAAATTATTTTTTGCAAAATTTACTATAGAAAAGGCAATACCTGGCGTAATTCGAATTTGAGACAGTAAAAAATGAATTTTTGAATAATTTACTATAGAAAAGGCAATCCCTGGCGTAATTAAAATTTGCGACAGAAAAAATGAATTTTTGAATAATTTACTATAGAAAAGGCAATCCCTGGCGTAATTAAAATTTGTGACAGAAAAAATTATTTTTTGAATAATTTACTATAGAAAAGGCAATCCCTGGCGTAATTAAAATTTGAGGCAGTAAAAAATGAATTTTTGAATAATTTACTATAGAAAAGGCAATCCCTGGCGAAATTATAATTTGCGACAGTAAAAAATTATTTTTTGAATAATTTACTATAGAAAAGGCAATCCCTGGCGTAATTAAAATTTGAGACAGTAAAAAAATGAATTTTTGAATAATTTACTATAGAAAAGGCAATCCCTGGCGTAATTATAATTTGCGACAGTAAAAAATTATTTTTTGAATAATTTACTATAGAAAAGGCAATCCCTGGCGTAATTAAAATTTGCGACAGTATAAAATGAATTTTTGAATGAGTTACTATAGAAAAGGCAATCCCTGGCGTAACTATAATTTGCGAGAGTAAAAAATTATTTTTTGAATAATTTACTATAGAAAAGGCAGTCCCTGGCGTAATTAAAATTTGCGACAGTAAACAATTAATTTTTGAATAATTTACTATAGAAAAGGCAATCCCTGGCGTAATTAACATTTGAGTCAGTAAAAAATGAATTTTTGAATAATTTACTATAGAAAAGGCAATCCCTGTCGTAATTAAAATTTGCGACAGTAAAAAATTATTTTTTGAATAATTTACTATAGAAAAGGCAATCCCTGGCGTAATTAAAATTTGAGACAGTAAAAAATGAATTTTTTGAATAATTTACTATAGAAAAGGCAATCCCTGGCGTAATTAAAATTTGCGACAGTATAAAATGAATTTTTGAATAATTTACTATAGAAAAGGCAATCCCTGGCGTAATTAAAATTTGCGACAGTAAACAATTAATTTTTGAATAATTTACTATAGAAAAGGCAATCCCTGGCGTAATTAAAATTTGCGACAGTAAAAAATTATTTTTTGAATAATGTACTATAGAAAAGGCAATCCCTGGCGTAATTAAAATTTGCGACAGTAAACAATTAATTTTTGAATAATTTACTATAGAAAAGGCAATCCCTGGCGTAATTAAAATTTGAGACAGTAAAAAATGAATTTTTTGAATAATTTACTATAGAAAAGGCAATCCCTGGCGTAATTAAAATTTGAGACAGTAAAAAATGAATTTTTGAATAATTTACTATAGAAAAGGCAATCCCTGGCGTAATTATAATTTGCGACAGAAAAAAATTATTTTTTGAATAATTTACTATAGAAAAGGCAATCCCTGGCGTAATTAAAATTTGAGACAGTAAAAAATGAATTTTTGAATAATTTACTATAGAAAAGGCAATCCCTGGCGTAATTAAAATTTGCGACACTAAACAATTATTTTTTGAATAATTTACTATAGAAAAGGCAATCCCTGGCGTAATTAAAATTTGTGACACAAAAAATTATTTTTTGAATAATTTACTATAGAAAAGGCAATCCCTGGCGTAATTAAAATTTGAGACAGTAAAAAATGAATTTTTGAATAATTTACTATAGAAAAGCAATCCCTGGCGTAATTATAATTTGCGACAGTAAAAAATTATTTTTTGAATAATTTACTATAGAAAAGGCAATCCCTGGCGTAATTAAAATTTGAGACAGTAAAAAATGAATTTTTGAATAATTTACTATAGAAAAGGCAATCCATGGCGTAATTATAATTTGCGACAGTAAAACATTATTTTTTTTTTGAATAATTTACTATAGAAAAGGCAATCCCTGGCGTAATTAAAATTTGCGACAGTAAACAATTAATTTTTGAATAATTTACTATAGAAAAGGCAATCCCTGGCGTAATTATAATTTGCGACAGTAAAAAATTACTTTTTGTATAATTTACTATAGAAAAGGCAATCCCTGACGTAATTAAAATTTGAGACAGTAAAAAATGAATTTTTGAATAATTTACTATAGAAAAGGCAATCCCTGGCGTAATTATAATTTGCGACAGTATAAAATTATTTTTTGAATAATTTACTATAAAAAAGTCAATCCCTGGCGTAATTAAAATTTGCGACAGTAAAAAATTATTTTTTGCAAAATTTACTATAGAAAAGGCAATACCTGGCGTAATTCGAATTTGAGACAGTAAAAAATGAATTTTTGAATAATTTACTATAGAAAAGGCAATCCCTGGCGTAATTAAAATTTGCGACAGAAAAAATGAATTTTTGAATAATTTACTATAGAAAAGGCAATCCCTGGCGTAATTAAAATTTGTGACAGAAAAAATTATTTTTTGAATAATTTACTATAGAAAAGGCAATCCCTGGCGTAATTAAAATTTGAGGCAGTAAAAAATGAATTTTTGAATAATTTACTATAGAAAAGGCAATCCCTGGCGAAATTATAATTTGCGACAGTAAAAAATTATTTTTTGAATAATTTACTATAGAAAAGGCAATCCCTGGCGTAATTAAAATTTGAGACAGTAAAAAAATGAATTTTTGAATAATTTACTATAGAAAAGGCAATCCCTGGCGTAATTATAATTTGCGACAGTAAAAAATTATTTTTTGAATAATTTACTATAGAAAAGGCAATCCCTGGCGTAATTAAAATTTGCGACAGTATAAAATGAATTTTTGAATGAGTTACTATAGAAAAGGCAATCCCTGGCGTAACTATAATTTGCGACAGTAAAAAATTATTTTTTGAATAATTTACTATAGAAAAGGCAGTCCCTGGCGTAATTAAAATTTGCGACAGTAAACAATTAATTTTTGAATAATTTACTATAGAAAAGGCAATCCCTGGCGTAATTAACATTTGAGTCAGTAAAAAATGAATTTTTGAATAATTTACTATAGAAAAGGCAATCCCTGTCGTAATTAAAATTTGCGACAGTAAAAAATTATTTTTTGAATAATTTACTATAGAAAAGGCAATCCCTGGCGTAATTAAAATTTGAGACAGTAAAAAATGAATTTTTTGAATAATTTACTATAGAAAAGGCAATCCCTGGCGTAATTAAAATTTGCGACAGTATAAAATGAATTTTTGAATAATTTACTATAGAAAAGGCAATCCCTGGCGTATTTAAAATTTGCGACAGTAAAAAATTATTTTTTGAATAATTTACTATAGAAAAGGCAATCCCTGGCGTAATTAAAATTTGAGACAGTAAAAAATGAATTTTTGAATAATTTACTATAGAAAAGGCAATCCCTGGCGTAATTAAAATTTGAGACAGTAAAAAATTATTTTTTGAATAATTTACTATAGAAAAGGCAATCCCTGGCGTAATTAAAATTTGAGACAGTAAAAAATTATTTTTTGAATAATTTACTATAGAAAAGGCAATCCCTGGCGTAATTAAAATTTGAGACAGTAAAAAATGAATTTTTGAATAATTTACTATAGAAAAGGCAATCCCTGGCGTAATTATAATTTGCGACAGTAAAAAATTATTTTTTGAATAATTTACTATAGAAAAGGCAATCCCTGGCGTAATTAAAATTTGCGACAGTATAAAATGAATTTTTGAATAATTTACTATAGAAAAGGCAATCGATGGCGTAATTATAATTTGCGACAGTAAAAAATTATTTTTTGAATAATTTACTATAGAAAAGGCAATCCCTGGCGTAATTAAAATTTGCGACAGAAAAAAATTAATTTTTGAATTATTTACTATAGAAAATGCAATCCCTGGCGTAATTAAAATTTGCGACAGTAAACAATTAATTTTTGAATAATTTACTATAGAAAAGGCAATCCCTGGCGTAATTAAAATGTGAGACAGTAAAAAATGAATTTTTGAATAATTTACTATAGAAAAGGCAATCCCTGGCGTAATTAAAATTTGCGACAGTAAAAAATTATTTTTTGCAAAATTTACTATAGAAACGGCAATCCCTGGCGTAATTAAAATTTGAGACAGTAAAAAATGAATTTTTGAATAATTTACTATAGAAAAGGCAATCCCTGGCGTAATTATAATTTGCGACACTAAACAATTATTTTTTGAATAATTTACTATAGAAAAGGCAATCCCTGGCGTAATTAAAATTTGAGACAGTAAAAAATTATTTTTTGAATAATTTACTATAGAAAAGGCAATCCCTGGCGTAATTAAAATTTGAGACAGTAAAAAATGAATTTTTGAATAATTTACTATAGAAAAGGCAATCCCTGGCGTAATTAAAATTTGCGACAGTAAAAAATTATTTTTTGAATAATTTACTATAGAAAAGGCAATCCCTGGCGTAATTATAATTTGCGACACTAAAAAATGAATTTTTGAATAATTTACTATAGAAAAGGCAATCCCTGGCGTAATTAAAATTTGCGACAGTATAAAATTAATTTTTGAATAATTTACTATAGAAAAGGCAATCCCTGGCGTAATTAAAATTTGAGACAGTAAAAAATGAATTTTTGAATAATTTACTATAGAAAAGGCAATCCCTGGCGTAATTAAAATTTGAGACAGTAAAAAATAATTTTTTGAATAATTTACTATAAAAAAGGCAATCCCTGGCGTAATTAAAATTTGAGACAGTAAAAAATGAATTTTTGAATAATTTACTATAGAAAAGGCAATCCCTGGCGTAATTAAAATTTGAGACAGTAAAAAATGAATTTTTGAATAATTTACTATAGAAAAGGCAATCCCTGGCGTAATTAAAATTTGCGACAGTATAAAATTAATTTTTGAATAATTTACTATAGAAAAGGCAATCCCTGGCGTAATTAAAATTTGAGACAGTAAAAATGAATTTTTGAATAATTTACTAAAGAAAAGGCAATCCCTGGCGTAATTAAAATTTGCGACAGTATAAAATTAATTTTTGAATAATTTACTATAGAAAAGGCAATCCCTGGCGTAATTAAAACTTGAGACAGTAAAAAATGAATTTTTGAATAATTTACTATAGAAAAGGCAATCCCTGGCGTAATTAAAATTTGAGACAGTAAAAAATGAATTTTTGAATAATTTACTATAGAAAAGGCAATCCCTGGCGTAATTAAAATTTGAGACAGTAAAAAATCAATTTTTGAATAATTTACTATAGAAAAGGCAATCCCTGACGTAATTAAAATTTGCGACAGTATAAAATTAATTTTTTGCAAAATTTACTACAGAAAAGGCAATCCCTGGCGTAATTAAAATTTGCGACAGTAAAAAAATATTTTTTGAATAATTAACTATAGAAAAGGCAATCCCTGGCGTAATTAAAATTTGAGACAGTAAAAAATGAATTTTTTTTTATAATTTACTATAGAAAAGGCAATCCCTGGCGTAATTAACATTTGAGACAGTAAAAAATGAATTTTTGAATAATTTACTATAGAAAAGGCAATCCCTGGCGTAATTAAAATTTGAGACAGTAAAAAATGAATTTTTGAATAATTTACTATAGAAAAGGCAATCCCTGGCGTAATTAAAATTTGCGACAGTATAAAATTAATTTTTGAATAATTTACTATAGAAAAGGCAATCCCTGGCGTAATTAAAATTTGAGACAGTAAAAAATGAATTTTTGAATAATTTACTATAGAAAAGGCAATCCCTGGCGTAATTAAAATTTGAGACAGTAAAAAATTATTTTTTGAATAATTTACTATAGAAAAGGCAATCCCTGGCGTAATTAAAATTTGCGACACTAAACAATTATTTTTTGCAAAATTTACTATAGAAAAGGCAATCCCTGGCGTAATTAAAATTTGAGACAGTAAAAAATGAATTTTTGAATAATTTACTATAGAAAAGGCAATCCCTGGCGTAATTAAAATTTGCGACAGTAAAAAATTATTTTTTGCAAAATTTACTATAGAAAAGGCAATCCCTGGCGTAATTAAAATTTGAGACAGTAAAAAATGAATTTTTTGAATAATTTACTATAGAAAAGGCAATCCCTGGCGTAATTAAAATTTGCGACAGTAAAAAATTATTTTTTGAATAATTTACTATAGAAAAGGCAATCCCTGGCGTAATTAAAATTTGAGACAGTATAAAATTATTTTTTGAATAATTTACTATAGAAAAGGCAATCCCTGGCGTAATTAAAATTTGCGACAGTATAAAATTATTTTTTGAATAATTTACTATAGAAAAGGCAATCCCCGGCGTAATTAAAATTTGAGACAGTATAAAATGAATTTTTGAATAATTTACTATAGAAAAGGCAATCCCTGGCGTATTTAAATTTGAGACAGTAAAAAATGAATTTTTGAATAATTTACTATAGAAAAGGCAATCCCTGGCGTAATTAAAATTTGAGACAGTAAAAAATGAATTTTTGAATAATTTACTATAGAAAAGGCAATCCCTGGCGTAATTAAAATTTGCGACAGTATAAAATTAATTTTTGAATAATTTACTATAGAAAAGGCAATCCCTGGCGTAATTAAAATTTGCGACAGTATAAAATGAATTTTTGAATAATTTACTATAGCGAAGGCAATCCCTGGCGTAATTAAAATTTGAGACAGTAAAAAATGAATTTTTTGAATAATTTACTATAGAAAAGGCAATCCCTGTCGTAATTAAAATTTGCGACAGTAAAAAATTATTTTTTGAATAATTTACTATAGAAAAGGCAATCTCTGGCGTAATTAAAATTTGAGACAGTATAAAATTATTTTTTGAATAATTTACTATAGAAAAGGCAATCCCTGGCGTAATTAAAATTTGCGACAGTAAACAATTAATTTTTGAATAATTTACTATAGAAAAGGCAATCCCTGGCGTAATTAAAATTTGAGACAGTAAAAAATTATTTTTTGAGTAATTTACTATAGAAAAGGCAATCCCTGGCGTAATTATAATTTGCGACACTAAACAATTATTTTTTGAATAATTTACTATAGAAAAGGCAATCCCTGGCGTAATTAAAATTTGAGACAGTAAAAAATTATTTTTTGCAAAATTTACTATAGAAAAGGCAATCCCTGGCGTAATTAAAATTTGCCACAGTAAAAAATTATTTTTTGAATAATTTACTATAGAAAAGGCAATCCCTGGCGTAATTAAAATTTGAGACAGTAAAAAATGAATTTTTTGAATAATTTACTATAGAAAAGGCAATCCTTGGCGTAATTAAAATTTGAGACAGTAAAAAATGAATTTTTGAATAATTTACTATAGAAAAGGTCCCTGGCGTAATTAAAATTTGAGACAGTAAAAAATTATTTTTTGCAAAATTTACTATAGAAAAGGCAATCCCTTGCGTAATTAAAATTTGAGACAGTAAAAAATGAATTTTTGAATAATTTACTATAAAAAAGCCAATCCCTGGCGTAATTAAAATTTGAGACAGTATAAAATTATTTTTTGAATAATTTACTATAGAAAAGGCAATCCCTGTCGTAATTAAAATTTGAGACAGTAAAAAATTATTTTTTAAATAATTTAGTATAGAAAAGGCAATCCCTGGCGTAATTAAAATTTGAGGCAGTATAAAATTATTTTTTGAATAATTTACTATAGAAAAGGCAATCCCTGGCGTAATTAAAATTTGAGACAGTAAAAAATGAATTTTTGAATAATTTACTATAGAAAAGGCAATCCCTGGCGTAATTAAAATTTGAGACAGTAAAAAATGAATTTTTGAATAATTTACTATAGAAAAGGCAATCTCTGGCGTAATTAAAATTTGAGACAGTAAAAAATGCATTTTTGAATAATTTACTATAGAAAAGGCAATCCCTGGCGTAATTAAAATTTGCGACAGTAAAAAATTATTTTTTGCAAAATTTACTATAGAAAAGGCAATCCCTGGCGTAATTAAAATTTGCGACAGTAAAAAATTATTTTTTGAATAATTTATTATAGAAAAGGCAATTCCTGGCGTAATTATAATTTGCGACACTAAAAAATGAATTTTTGAATAATTTACTATAGAAAAGGCAATCCCTGGCGTAATTAAAATTTGCGACAGTATAAAATTAATTTTTGAATAATTTACTATAGAAAAGGCAATCCCTGGCGTAATTAAAATTCGAGACAGTAAAAAATGAATTTTTGAATAATTTACTATAGAAAAGGATATCCCTGGCGTAATTAAAATTTGAGACAGTAAAAAATGATTTTTTGAATAATTTACTATAGAAAAGGCAATCCCTGGCGTAATTAAAATTTGAGACAGTAAAAAATGAATTTTTGAATAATTTACTATAGAAAAGGCAATCCCTGGCGTAATTAAAATTTGAGACAGTAAAAAATGAATTTTTGAATAATTTACTATAGAAAAGGCAATCCCTGGCGTAATTAAAATTTGCGACAATATAAAATTAATTTTTGAATAATTTACTATAGAAAAGGCAATCCCTGGCGTAATTAAAATTTGAGATAGTAAAAAATCAATTTTTGAATAATTTACTATAGAAAAGGCAATCCCTGGCGTAATTAAAATTTGCGACAGTATAAAATTAATTTTTTGCAAAATTTACTATAGAAAAGGCAATCAATGGCGTAATTAAAATTTGCGACAGTAAAAAATTATTTTTTGAATAATTTACTATAGAAATGGCAATCCCTGGCGTAATTAAAATTTGAGACAGTAAAAAATGAATTTTTTTAATAATTTACTATAGAAAAGGCAATCCCTGGCGTAATTAAAATTTGAGACAGTAAAAAATGAATTTTTGAATAATTTACTATAGAAAAGGCAATCCCTGGCGTAATTATAATTTTCGACAGTAAAAAATTATTTTTTGAATAATTTACTATAGAAAAGGCAATCCCTGGCGTAATTAAAATTTGCGACAGTAAACAATTAATTTTTGAATAATTTACTATAGAAAAGGCAATCCCTGGCGTAATTATAATTTGCGACAGTAAAAAATTATTTTTTGAATAATTTACTATAGAAAAGGCAATCCCTGGCGTAATTAAAATTTGAGACAGTAAAAAATGAATTTTTGAATAATTTACTATAGAAAAGGCAATCCCTGGCGTAATTATAATTTGCGACAGTATAAAATTATTTTTTGAATAATTTACTATAGAAAAGGCAATCCCTGGCGTAATTAAAATTTGAGACAGTAAAAAATGAATTTTTGAATAATTTACTATACAAAAGGCAATCCCTGGCGTAATTATAATTTGCGACAGTATAAAATGAATTTTTGAATAATTTACTATAGAAAAGGCAATCCCTGGCGTAATTAAAATTTGCGACAGTAAAAAATTATTTTTTGCAAAATTTACTATAGAAAAGGCAATCCCTGGCGTAATTCAAATTTGAGACAGTAAAAAATGAATTTTTGAATAATTTACTATAGAAAAGGCAATCCCTGGCGTAATTAAAATTTGCGACAGAAAAAATGAATTTTTGAATAATTTACTATAGAAAAGGCAATCCCTGGCGTAATTAAAATTTGTGACAGAAAAAATTATTTTTTGAATAATTTACTATAGAAAAGGCAATCCCTGGCGTAATTAAAATTTGAGACAGTAAAAAAATGAATTTTTGAATAATTTACTATAGAAAAGGCAATCCCTGTCGTAATTATAATTTGCGACAGTAAAAAATTATTTTTTGAATAATTTACTATAGAAAAGGCAATCCCTGGCGTAATTAAAATTTGCGACAGTATAAAATGAATTTTTGAATAATTTACTATAGAAAAGGCAATCCCTGGCGTAATTATAATTTGCGACAGTAAAAAATTATTTTTTGAATAATTTACTATAGAAAAGGCAATCCCTGGCGTAATTAAAATTTGCGACAGTAAACAATTAATTTTTGAATAATTTACTATAGAAAAGGCAATCCCTGGCGTAATTAAAATTTGCGACAGTAAAAAATTATTTTTTGAATAATGTACTATAGAAAAGGCAATCCCTGGCGTAATTAAAATTTGCGACAGTAAACAATTAATTTTTGAATAATTTACTATAGAAAAGGCAATCCCTGGCGTAATTAAAATTTGAGACAGTAAAAAATGAATTTTTTGAATAATTTACTATAGAAAAGGCAATCCCTGGCGTAATTAAAATTTGAGACAGTAAAAAATGAATTTTTGAATAATTTACTATAGAAAAGGCAATCCCTGGCGTAATTATAATTTGCGACAGAAAAAAATTATTTTTTGAATAATTTACTATAGAAAAGGCAATCCCTGGCGTAATTAAAATTTGAGACAGTAAAAAATGAATTTTTGAATAATTTACTATAGAAAAGGCAATCCCTGGCGTAATTAAAATTTGCGACACTAAACAATTATTTTTTGAATAATTTACTATAGAAAAGGCAATCCCTGGCGTAATTAAAATTTGTGACACAAAAAATTATTTTTTGAATAATTTACTATAGAAAAGGCAATCCCTGGCGTAATTAAAATTTGAGACAGTAAAAAATGAATTTTTGAATAATTTACTATAGAAAAGCAATCCCTGGCGTAATTATAATTTGCGACAGTAAAAAATTATTTTTTGAATAATTTACTATAGAAAAGGCAATCCCTGGCGTAATTAAAATTTGAGACAGTAAAAAATGAATTTTTGAATAATTTACTATAGAAAAGGCAATCCCTGGCGTAATTATAATTTGCGACAGTAAAAAATTACTTTTTGTATAATTTACTATAGAAAAGGCAATCCCTGACGTAATTAAAATTTGAGACAGTAAAAAATGAATTTTTGAATAATTTACTATAGAAAAGGCAATCCCTGGCGTAATTATAATTTGCGACAGTATAAAATTATTTTTTGAATAATTTACTATAAAAAAGTCAATCCCTGGCGTAATTAAAATTTGCGACAGTAAAAAATTATTTTTTGCAAAATTTACTATAGAAAAGGCAATACCTGGCGTAATTCGAATTTGAGACAGTAAAAAATGAATTTTTGAATAATTTACTATAGAAAAGGCAATCCCTGGCGTAATTAAAATTTGCGACAGAAAAAATGAATTTTTGAATAATTTACTATAGAAAAGGCAATCCCTGGCGTAATTAAAATTTGTGACAGAAAAAATTATTTTTTGAATAATTTACTATAGAAAAGGCAATCCCTGGCGTAATTAAAATTTGAGGCAGTAAAAAATGAATTTTTGAATAATTTACTATAGAAAAGGCAATCCCTGGCGAAATTATAATTTGCGACAGTAAAAAATTATTTTTTGAATAATTTACTATAGAAAAGGCAATCCCTGGCGTAATTAAAATTTGAGACAGTAAAAAAATGAATTTTTGAATAATTTACTATAGAAAAGGCAATCCCTGGCGTAATTATAATTTGCGACAGTAAAAAATTATTTTTTGAATAATTTACTATAGAAAAGGCAATCCCTGGCGTAATTAAAGTTTGCGACAGTATAAAATGAATTTTTGAATGAGTTACTATAGAAAAGGCAATCCCTGGCGTAACTATAATTTGCGACAGTAAAAAATTATTTTTTGAATAATTTACTATAGAAAAGGCAGTCCCTGGCGTAATTAAAATTTGCGACAGTAAACAATTAATTTTTGAATAATTTACTATAGAAAAGGCAATCCCTGGCGTAATTAACATTTGAGTCAGTAAAAAATGAATTTTTGAATAATTTACTATAGAAAAGGCAATCCCTGTCGTAATTAAAATTTGCGACAGTAAAAAATTATTTTTTGAATAATTTACTATAGAAAAGGCAATCCCTGGCGTAATTAAAATTTGAGACAGTAAAAAATGAATTTTTTGAATAATTTACTATAGAAAAGGCAATCCCTGGCGTAATTAAAATTTGCGACAGTATAAAATGAATTTTTGAATAATTTACTATAGAAAAGGCAATCCCTGGCGTATTTAAAATTTGCGACAGTAAAAAATTATTTTTTGAATAATTTACTATAGAAAAGGCAATCCCTGGCGTAATTAAAATTTGAGACAGTAAAAAATGAATTTTTGAATAATTTACTATAGAAAAGGCAATCCCTGGCGTAATTAAAATTTGAGACAGTAAAAAATTATTTTTTGAATAATTTAACTATAGAAAAGGCAATCCCTGGCGTAATTAAAATTTGAGACAGTAAAAAATTATTTTTTGAATAATTTACTATAGAAAAGGCAATCCCTGGCGTAATTAAAATTTGAGACAGTAAAAAATGAATTTTTGAATAATTTACTATAGAAAAGGCAATCCCTGGCGTAATTATAATTTGCGACAGTAAAAAATTATTTTTTGAATAATTTACTATAGAAAAGGCAATCCCTGGCGTAATTAAAATTTGCGACAGTATAAAATGAATTTTTGAATAATTTAACTATAGAAAAGGCAATCCCTGGCGTAATTATAATTTGCGACAGTAAAAAATTATTTTTTGAATAATTTACTATAGAAAAGGCAATCCCTGGCGTAATTAAAATTTGCGACAGAAAAAAATTAATTTTTGAATAATTTACTATAGAAAATGCAATCCCTGGCGTAATTAAAATTTGCGACAGTAAACAATTAATTTTTGAATAATTTACTATAGAAAAGGCAATCCCTGGCGTAATTAAAATGTGAGACAGTAAAAAATGAATTTTTGAATAATTTACTATAGAAAAGGCAATCCCTGGCGTAATTAAAATTTGCGACAGTAAAAAATTATTTTTTTGCAAAATTTACTATAGAAACGGCAATCCCTGGCGTAATTAAAATTTGAGACAGTAAAAAATGAATTTTTGAATAATTTACTATAGAAAAGGCAATCCCTGGCGTAATTATAATTTGCGACACTAAACAATTATTTTTTGAATAATTTACTATAGAAAAGGCAATCCCTGGCGTAATTAAAATTTGAGACAGTAAAAAATTATTTTTTGAATAATTTACTATAGAAAAGGCAATCCCTGGCGTAATTAAAATTTGAGACAGTAAAAAATGAATTTTTGAATAATTTACTATAGAAAAGGCAATCCCTGGCGTAATTAAAATTTGCGACAGTAAAAAATTATTTTTTGAATAATTTACTATTAGAAAAGGCAATCCCTGGCGTAATTATAATTTGCGACACTAAAAAATGAATTTTTGAATAATTTACTATAGAAAAAGGCAATCCCTGGCGTAATTAAAATTTGCGACAGTATAAAATTAATTTTTGAATAATTTACTATAGAAAAGGCAATCCCTGGCGTAATTAAAATTTGAGACAGTAAAAAATGAATTTTTGAATAATTTACTATAGAAAAGGCAATCCCTGGCGTAATTAAAATTTGAGACAGTAAAAAATAATTTTTTGAATAATTTACTATAAAAAAGGCAATCCCTGGCGTAATTAAAATTTGAGACAGTAAAAAATGAATTTTTGAATAATTTACTATAGAAAAGGCAATCCCTGGCGTAATTAAAATTTGAGACAGTAAAAAATGAATTTTTGAATAATTTACTATAGAAAAAGGCAATCCATGGCGTAATTAAAATTTGCGACAGTATAAAATTAATTTTTGAATAATTTACTATAGAAAAGGCAATCCCTGCGTAATTAAAATTTGAGACAGTAAAAATGAATTTTTGAATAATTTACTAAAGAAAAGGCAATCCCTGGCGTAATTAAAATTTGCGACAGTATAAAATTAATTTTTGAATAATTTACTATAGAAAAGGCAATCCCTGGCGTAATTAAAACTTGAGACAGTAAAAAATGAATTTTTGAATAATTTACTATAGAAAAGGCAATCCCTGGCGTAATTAAAATTTGAGACAGTAAAAATGAATTTTGAATAATTTACTATAGAAAAGGCAATCCCTGGCGTAATTAAAATTTGAGACAGTAAAAAATCAATTTTTGAATAATTTACTATAGAAAAGGCAATCCCTGACGTAATTAAAATTTGCGACAGTATAAAATTAATTTTTTGCAAAATTTACTACAGAAAAGGCAATCCCTGGCGTAATTAAAATTTGCGACAGTAAAAAAATATTTTTTGAATAATTAACTATAGAAAAGGCAATCCCTGGCGTAATTAAAATTTGAGACAGTAAAAAATGAATTTTTTTTTATAATTTACTATAGAAAAGGCAATCCCTGGCGTAATTAACATTTGAGACAGTAAAAAATGAATTTTTGAATAATTTACTATAGAAAAGGCAATCCCTGGCGTAATTAAAATTTGAGACAGTAAAAAATGAATTTTTGAATAATTTACTATAGAAAAGGCAATCCCTGGCGTAATTAAAATTTGCGACAGTATAAAATTAATTTTTGAATAATTTACTATAGAAAAGGCAATCCCTGGCGTAATTAAAATTTGAGACAGTAAAAAATGAATTTTTGAATAATTTACTATAGAAAAGGCAATCCCTGGCGTAATTAAAATTTGAGACAGTAAAAAATTATTTTTTGAATAATTTACTATAGAAAAGGCAATCCCTGGCGTAATTAAAATTTGCGACACTAAACAATTATTTTTTGCAAAATTTACTATAGAAAAGGCAATCCCTGGCGTAATTAAAATTTGAGACAGTAAAAAATGAATTTTTGAATAATTTTACTATAGAAAAGGCAATCCCTGGCGTAATTAAAATTTGCGACAGTAAAAAATTATTTTTTGCAAAATTTACTATAGAAAAGGCAATCCCTGGCGTAATTAAAATTTGAGACAGTAAAAAATGAATTTTTTGAATAATTTACTATAGAAAAGGCAATCCCTGGCGTAATTAAAATTTGCGACAGTAAAAAATTATTTTTTTGAATAATTTACTATAGAAAAGGCAATCCCTGGCGTAATTAAAATTTGAGACAGTATAAAATTATTTTTTGAATAATTTACTATAGAAAAGGCAATCCCTGGCGTAATTAAAATTTGCGACAGTATAAAATTATTTTTTTGAATAATTTACTATAGAAAAGGCAATCCCCGGCGTAATTAAAATTTGAGACAGTATAAAATGAATTTTTGAATAATTTACTATAGAAAAGGCAATCCCTGGCGTATTTAAAATTTGAGACAGTAAAAAATGAATTTTTGAATAATTTACTATAGAAAAGGCAATCCTGGCGTAATTAAAATTTGAGACAGTAAAAAATGAATTTTTGAATAATTTACTATAGAAAAAGGCAATCCCTGGCGTAATTAAAATTTGCGACAGTATAAAATTAATTTTTGAATAATTTACTATAGAAAAGGCAATCCCTGGCGTAATTAAAATTTGCGACAGTATAAAATGAATTTTTGAATAATTTACTATAGCGAAGGCAATCCCTGGCGTAATTAAAATTTGAGACAGTAAAAAATGAATTTTTTGAATAATTTACTATAGAAAAGGCAATCCCTGTCGTAATTAAAATTTGCGACAGTAAAAAATTATTTTTTGAATAATTTACTATAGAAAAAGGCAATCTCTGGCGTAATTAAAATTTGAGACAGTATAAAATTATTTTTTGAATAATTTACTATAGAAAAGGCAATCCCTGGCGTAATTAAAATTTGCGACAGTAAACAATTAATTTTTGAATAATTTACTATAGAAAAGGCAATCCCTGGCGTAATTAAAATTTGAGACAGTAAAAAATTATTTTTTGAATAATTTACTATAGAAAAGGCAATCCCTGGCGTAATTAAAATTTGTGACAGAAAAAATTATTTTTTGCAAAATTTACTATAGAAAAGGCAATCCCTGGCGTATTTAAAATTTGAGACAGTAAAAAATGAATTTTTGAATAATTTACTATAGAAAAGGCAATCCCCTGGCGTAATTAAAATTTGAGACAGTAAAAAAATGGATTTTTGAATAATTTACTATAGAAAAGGCAATCCCTGGCGTATTTAAAATTTGCGACAGTATAAAATTAATTTTTGAATAATTTACTATAGAAAAGGCAATCCCTGGCGTAATTAAAATTTGAGACAGTAAAAAAATGAATTTTTTGAATAATTTACTATAGAAAAAGCAATCCCTGGCGTAATTAAAATTTGAGAGAGTATAAAATGAATTTTTGAATAATTTACTATAAAAAAGGCAATCCCTGGCGTATTTAAAATTTGAGACAGTAAAAAATGAATTTTTGAATAATTTACTATAGAAAAGGCAATCCCTGGCGTAATTAAAATTTGCGACAGTATAAAATTATTTTTTGCAAAATTTACTATAGAAAAGGCAATCCCAGGCGTATTTAAAATTTGAGACAGTAAAAAATGAATTTTTGAATAATTTACTATAGAAAAGGCAATCCCTGGCGTAATTAAAATTTGAGACAGTAAAAAATGAATTTTTGAATAATTTACTATAGAAAAGGCAATCCCTGGCGTAATTAAAATTTGAGATATTATAAAATGAATTTTTGAATAATTTACTATAGAAAAGGCAATCCCTGGCGTATTTTAAATTTGAGACAGTAAAAAATGAATTTTTGAATAATTTACTATAGAAAAGGCAATCCCTGGCGTAATTAAAATTTGTGACAGAAAAAATTAATTTTTGAATAATTTACTATATAAAAGGCAATCCCTGGCGTAATTAAAATTTGCGACAGTATAAAATTATTTTTTGAACAATTTACTATAGAAAAGGCAATCCCTGGCGTAGTTAAAATTTGAGACAGTAAAAAATGAATTTTGAATAATTTACTATAGAAAAGGCAATCCCTGGCGTAATTAAAATTTGCGACAGTAAAAAATGAATTTTTGAATAATTTACTATAGAAAAGGCAATCCCTGGCGTAACTAAAATTTGCGACAGTAAAAAATTATTTTTTGAATAATTTACTATAGCAAAGGCAATCCCTGGCGTAATTAAAATTTGCGACAATAAAAAATTATTTTTGAATAATTTACTATAGAAAATGCAATCCCTGGCGTAATTAAAATTTGAGACAGTAAAAAATGAATTTTTGAATAATTTACTATAGAAAAGGCAATCCCTGGCGTAATTAAAATTTGAGACAGTAAAAAATGAATTTTTTGAATAATTTACTATAGAAAAGGCAATCCCTGGCGTAATTAAAATTTGCGACAGTAAAAAATTATTTTTTGCAAAATTTACTATAGAAAAGGCAATCCCTGGCGTAATTAAAATTTGAGACAGTATAAAATGAATTTTTGCAAAATTTACTATAGAAAAGGCAATCCCTGGCGTAATTAAAATTTGAGACAGTAAACAATTAATTTTTGAATAATTTACTATAGAAAAGGCAATCCCTGGCGTAATTAAAATTTGAGACAGTATAAAATTAATTTTTGAATAATTTACTATAGAAAAGGCAATCCCTGGCGTAATTAAAATTTGAGACAGTTTAAAATAAATTTTTGAATAATTTACTATAGAAAAGGCAATCCCTGGCGTATTTAAAATTTGAGACAGTAAAAAATGAATTTTTGAATAATTTACTATAGAAAAGGCAATCCCTGGCGTAATTAAAATTTGAGACAGTAAAAAATGAATTTTTGAATAATTTACTATAGAAAAGGCAATCCCCTGGCGTAATTAAAATTTGCGACAGTATAAAATTAATTTTTGAACAATTTACTATAGAAAAGGCAATACCTGGCGTAATTAAAATTTGCGACAGTATAAAATGAATTTTTGAATAATTTACTATAGAAAAGGCAATCCCTGGCGTAATTAAAATTTGAGACAGTAAAAAATGAATTTTTTGAATAATTTACTATAGAAAAGGCAATCCCTGGCGTAATTAAAATTTGCGACAGTAAAAATTATTTTTTGAATAATTTACTATAGAAAAGGCAATCCCTGGCGTAATTAAAATTTGAGACAGTATAAAAATTATTTTTTGAATAATTTACTATAGAAAAGGCAATCCCCTGGCGTAATTAAAATTTGCGACAGTATAAAATTATTTTTTGAATAATTTACTATAGAAAAGGCAATCCCGGGCGTAATTAAAATTTGAGACAGTATAAAATGAATTTTTGAATAATTTACTATAGAAAAGGCAATCCCTGGCGTATTTAAAATTTGAGACAGTAAAAAATGAATTTTTGAATAATTTACTATAGAAAAGCAATCCTGGCGTAATTAAAATTTGAGACAGTAAAAAATGAATTTTTGAATAATTTACTATAGAAAAGGCAATCCCTGGCGTAATTAAAATTTGCGACAGTATAAAATTAATTTTTGAATAATTTACTATAGAAAAGGCAATCCCTGGGCGTAATTAAAATTTGCGACAGTATAAAATGAATTTTTGAATAATTTACTATAGAGAAGGCAATCCCTGGCGTAATTAAAATTTGAGACAGTAAAAAATGAATTTTTTGAATAATTTACTATAGAAAAGGCAATCCTGTCGTAATTAAAATTTGCGACAGTAAAAAATTATTTTTTGAATAATTTACTATAGAAAAGGCAATCCCTGGCGTAATTAAAATTTGAGACAGTATAAAATTATTTTTTGAATAATTTACTATAGAAAAGGCAGGCGTAATTAAAATTTGCGACAGTAAACAATTAATTTTTGAATAATTTACTATAGAAAAGGCAATCCCTGGCGTAATTAAAATTTGAGACAGTAAAAAATTATTTTTTGAATAATTTACTAGAGAAAAGGCAATCCCTGGCGTAATTAAAATTTGTGACAGAAAAAATTATTTTTTGCAAAATTTACTATAGAAAAGGCAATCCCTGGCGTAATTAAAATTTGAGACAGTATAAAATGAATTTTTGAATAATTTACTATAGAAAAGGCAATCCCTGGCGTAATTAAAATTTGAGACAGTATAAAATGAATTTTTGAATAATTTACTATAGAAAAGGCAATCCCTGGCGTAATTAAAATTTGAGACAGTAAAAAATGAATTTTTTGAATAATTTACTATAGAAAAGGCAATCCCTGGCGTAATTAAAATTTGCGACAGTAAAAAATTATTTTTTGAATAATTTACTATAGAAAAGGCAATCCCTGGCGTAATTAAAATTTGAGACAGTATAAAATTATTTTTTGAATAATTTACTATAGAAAAGGCAATCCCTGGCGTAATTAAAATTTGCGACAGTATAAAATTATTTTTTGAATAATTTACTATAGAAAAGGCAATCCCCGGCGTAATTAAAATTTGAGACAGTATAAAATGAATTTTTGAATAATTTACTATAGAAAAGGCAATCCCTGGCGTATTTAAAATTTGAGACAGTAAAAAATGAATTTTTGAATAATTTACTATAGAAAAGGCAATCCCTGGCGTAATTAAAATTTGAGACAGTAAAAAATGAATTTTTGAATAATTTACTATAGAAAAGGCAATCCCTGGCGTAATTAAAATTTGCGACAGTATAAAATTAATTTTTGAATAATTTACTATAGAAAAGGCAATCCCTGGCGTAATTAAAATTTGCGACAGTATAAAATGAATTTTTGAATAATTTACTATAGAGAAGGCAATCCCTGGCGTAATTAAAATTTGAGACAGTAAAAAATGAATTTTTTGAATAATTTACTATAGAAAAGGCAATCCCTGTCGTAATTAAAATTTGCGACAGTAAAAAATTATTTTTTGAATAATTTACTATAGAAAAGGCAATCCCTGGCGTAATTAAAATTTGAGACAGTATAAAATTATTTTTTGAATAATTTACTATAGAAAAGGCAATCCCTGGCGTAATTAAAATTTGCGACAGTAAACAATTAATTTTTGAATAATTTACTATAGAAAAGGCAATCCCTGGCGTAATTAAAATTTGAGACAGTAAAAAATTATTTTTTGAATAATTTACTAGAGAAAAGGCAATCCCTGGCGTAATTAAAATTTGTGACAGAAAAAATTATTTTTTGCAAAATTTACTATAGAAAAGGCAATCCCTGGCGTAATTAAAATTTGAGACAGTATAAAATGAATTTTTGAATAATTTACTATAGAAAAGGCAATCCCTGGCGTATTTAAAATTTGAGACAGTAAAAAATGAATTTTTGAATAATTTACTATAGAAAAGGCAATCCCTGGCGTAATTAAAATTTGAGACAGTAAAAAATGAATTTTTGAATAATTTACTATAGAAAAGGCAATCCCTGGCGTAATTAAAATTTCAGACAGTAAAAAATGAATTTTTGAATAATTTACTATAGAAAAGGCAATCCCTGGCGTATTTAAAATTTGCGACAGTATAAAATTAATTTTTGAATAATTTACTATAGAAAAGGCAATCCCTGGCGTAATTAAAATTTGAGACAGTAAAAAATGAATTTTTTGAATAATTTACTATAGAAAAAGCAATCCCTGGCGTAATTAAAATTTGAGACAGTATAAAATGAATTTTTGAATAATTTACTATAAAAAAGGCAATCCCTGGCGTATTTAAAATTTGAGACAGTAAAAAATGAATTTTTGAATAATTTACTATAGAAAAGGCAATCCCTGGCGTAATTAAAATTTGCGACAGTATAAAATTATTTTTTGCAAAATTTACTATAGAAAAGGCAATCCCAGGCGTATTTAAAATTTGAGACAGTAAAAAATGAATTTTTGAATAATTTACTATAGAAAAGGCAATCCCTGGCGTAATTAAAATTTGAGACAGTAAAAAATGAATTTTTGAATAATTTACTATAGAAAAGGCAATCCCTGGCGTAATTAAAATTTGAGACATTATAAAATGAATTTTTGAATAATTTACTATAGAAAAGGCAATCCCTGGCGTATTTTAAATTTGAGACAGTAAAAAATGAATTTTTGAATAATTTACTATAGAAAAGGCAATCCCTGGCGTAATTAAAATTTGTGACAGAAAAAATTATTTTTTGAAAAATTTACTATAGAAAAGGCAATCCCTGGCGTAATTAAAATTTGCGACAGTAAACAATTATTTTTTGAATAATTTACTATAGAAAAGGCAATCCCTGGCGTAATTAAAATTTGAGACAGTATAAAATTATTTTTTGAATAATTTACTATAGAAAAGGCAATCCCTGGCGTAATTAAAATTTGAGACAGTATAAAATGAATTTTTGAATAATTTACTATAGAAAAGGCAATCCCTGGCGGAATTAAAATTTGCGACAGTATACAATTATTTTTTGAATAATTTACTATTGAAAAGGCAATCTCTGGCGTAATTAAAATTTGAGACAGTAAAAAATGAATTTTTGAATAATTTACTATAGAAAAGGCCATCCCTGGCGTAATTAAAATTTGAGACAGTATAAAATTATTTTTTGAATAATTTACTATAGAAAAGGCAATGCCTGGCTTAATTAAAATTTGCGACAGTAAAAAATGAATTTTTGAATAATTTACTATAGAAAAGGCAAACCCTGGCGTAATTAAAATTTGAGACAGTAAAAAATGAATTTTTGAATAATTTACTATAGAAAAGGCAATCCCTGGCGTAATTAAAATTTGAGACAGTATAAAATGAATTTTTGAATAATTTACTATAGAAAAGGCAATCCCTGGCGTATTTAAAATTTGAGAGAGTAAAAAATGAATTTTTGAATAATTTACTATAGAAAAGGCAATCCCTGGCGTAATTAAAATTTGTGACAGAAAAAAATTATTTTTTGCAAAATTTACTATAGAAAAGGCAATCCCTGGCGTAATTAAAATTTGCGACAGTAAACAATTAATTTTTGAATAATTTACTATAGAAAAGGCAATCCCTGGCGTAATTAAAATTTGAGACAGTATAAAATTATTTTTTGAATAATTTACTATAGAAAAGGCAATCCCTGGCGTAATTAAAATTTGAGACAGTTTAAAATGAATTTTTGAATAATTTACTATAGAAAAGGCAATCCCTGGCGTATTTAAAATTTGAGACAGTAAAAAATGAATTTTTGAATAATTTACTATAGAAAAGGCAATCCCTGGCGTAATTAAAATTTGAGACAGTAAAAAATGAATTTTGAATAATTTACTATAGAAAAGGCAATCCCTGGCGTAATTAAAATTTGCGACAGTATAAAATTAATTTTTGAATAATTTACTATAGAAAAGGCAATCCCTGGCGTAATTAAAATTTGCGACAGTATAAAATGAATTTTTTGAATAATTTACTATAGAAAAGGCAATCCCTGGCGTAATTAAAATTTGAGACAGTAAAAAATGAATTTTTTGAATAATTTACTATAGAAAAGGCAATCCCTGGCGTAATTAAAATTTGCGACAGTAAAAAATTATTTTTTGAATAATTTACTATAGAAAAGGCAATCCCTGGCGTAATTAAAATTTGAGACAGTATAAAATTATTTTTTGAATAATTTACTATAGAAAAGGCAATCCCTGGCGTAATTAAAATTTGCGACAGTATAAAATTATTTTTTGAATAATTTACTATAGAAAAGGCAATCCCCGGCGTAATTAAAATTTGAGACAGTATAAAATGAATTTTTGAATAATTTACTATAGAAAAGGCAATCCCTGGAGTATTTAAAATTTGAGACAGTAAAAAATGAATTTTTGAATAATTTACTATAGAAAAGGCAATCCCTGGCGTAATTAAAATTTGAGACAGTAAAAAATGAATTTTTGAATAATTTACTATAGAAAAGGCAATCCCTGGCGTAATTAAAATTTGCGACAGTATAAAATTAATTTTTGAATAATTTACTATAGAAAAGGCAATCCCTGGCGTAATTAAAATTTGCGACAGTATAAAATGAATTTTTGAATAATTTACTATAGAGAAGGCAATCCCTGGCGTAATTAAAATTTGAGACAGTAAAAAATGAATTTTTTGAATAATTTACTATAGAAAAGGCAATCCCTGTCGTAATTAAAATTTGCGACAGTAAAAAATTATTTTTTGAATAATTTACTATAGAAAAGGCAATCCCTGGCGTAATTAAAATTTGAGACAGTATAAAATTATTTTTTGAATAATTTACTATAGAAAAGGCAATCCCTGGCGTAATTTGAGACAGTAAAAAATGAATTTTTGAATAATTTACTATAGAAAAGGCAATCCCTGGCGGAATTAAAATTTGCGACAGTATACAATTATTTTTTGAATAATTTACTATTGAAAAGGCAATCTCTGGCGTAATTAAAATTTGAGACAGTAAAAAATGAATTTTTGAATAATTTACTATAGAAAAGGCCATCCCTGGCGTAATTAAAATTTGAGACAGTATAAAATTATTTTTTGAATAATTTACTATAGAAAAGGCAATGCCTGGCTTAATTAAAATTTGCGACAGTAAAAAATTATTTTTTGAATAATTTACTATAGAAAAGGCAATACTGGCGTAATTAAAATTTCAGACAGTAAAAAATGAATTTTTGAATAATTTACTATAGAAAAGGCAATCCCTGGCGTAATTAAAATTTGAGATAGTATAAAATTATTTTTTGAATAATTTACTATAGAAAAGGCAATCCCTGGCGTAATTAAAATTTGAGACAGTAAAAAATGAATTTTTGAATAATTGACTATAGAAAAGGCAATCCCTGGCATATTTAAAATTTGAGACAGTATAAAATTATTTTTTGAATAATTTACTATAGAAAAGGCAATCCTTGGCGTAACTAAAATTTGAGACAGTATAAAATTATTTTTTGAATAATTTACTATAGAAAAGGCAATCCCTGGCGTAATTAAAATTTGAGACAGTAAAAAATGAATTTTTGAATAATTTACTATAGAAAAGGCAATCCCTGGCGTAATTAAATTTGCGACAGAAAAAAATTAATTTTTGAATAATTTACTATAGAGAAGGCAATCCCTGGCGTAATTAAAATTTGAGACAGTAAAAAATGAATTTTTTGAATAATTTACTATAGAAAAGGCAATCCCTGGCGTAATTAAAATTTGCGACAGTAAAAAATTATTTTTTGAATAATTTACTATAGAAAAGGCAATCCCTGGCGTAATTAAAATTTGCGACAGTAAACAATTATTTTTTGAATAATTTACTATAGAAAAGGCAATCCCTGGCGTAATTAAAATTTGAGACAGTATAAAATTATTTTTTGAATAATTTACTATAGAAAAGGCAATCCTTGGCGTAATTAAAATTTGAGACAGTATAAAATGAATTTTTGAATAATTTACTATAGAAAAGGCAATCCCTGGCGTAATTAAAATTTGAGACAGTAAAGAATTATTTTTTGAATAATTTACTATAGGAAAGGCAATCCCTGGCGTAATTAAAATTTGAGACAGTAAAAAATGATTTTTTGAATAATTTACTATAGAAAAGGCAATCCCTGGCGTAATTAAAATTTGAGACAATATAAAATTATTTTTTGAATAATTTACTATAGAAAAGGCAATCCCTGGCGTAAATAAAATTTGCGACAGTAAAAAATTATTGTTTGAATAATTTACTATAGAAAAGGCAATCCCTGGCGTAATTAAAATTTGAGACAGTATAAAATTATTTTTTGAATAATTTACTATAGAAAAGGCAATCCCTGGCGTAATTAAAATTTGAGACAGTAAAAAATTATTTTTTGAATAATTTACTATAGAAAAGGCAATCCCTGGCGTAATTATAATTTGCGACACTAAACAATTAGTTTTTGAATAATTTACTATAGAAAAGGCAATCCCTGGCGTAATTAAAATTTGCGACAGTAAAAAATTATTTTTTGAATAATTTACTATAGAAAAGGCAATCCCTGGCGTAATTAAAATTTGTGACAGTAAAAAATGAATTTTTGAATAATTTACTATAGAAAAGGCAATCCCTGGCGCAATTAAAATTTGCGACAGTAAAAAATTATTTTTTGAATAATTTACTATAGAAAAGGCAATCCCTGGCGTAATTAAAATTTGAGACAGTAAAAAATGAATTTTTGAATAATTTACTATAAAAAGGCAATCCCTGGCGTAATTAAAATTTGAGACAGTAAAAAATTAGTTTTTGAATAATTTACTATAGAAAAGGCAATCCCTGGCGTAATTAAAATTTGCGACACTAAACAATTATTTTTTGAATAATTTACTATAGAAAAGGCAATCCCTGGCGTAATAAAATTTGCGACAGTAAACAATTATTTTTTGAATAATTTACTATAGAAAAGGCAATCCTGGCGTAATTAAAATTTGAGACAGTAAAAAATTATTTTTTGAATAATTTACTATAGAAAAGGCAATCCCTGGCGTAATTATAATTTGCGACACTAAACAATTAGTTTTTGAATAATTTACTATAGAAAAGGCAATCCCTGGCGTAATTAAAATTTGAGACAGTAAAAAATGAATTTTTGAATAATTTACTAAAGAAAAGGCAATCCTTGGCGTAATTAAAATTTGTGACAGTAAAAAATGAATTTTTGAATAATTTACTATAGAAAAGGCAATCCCTGGCGTAATTAAAATTTGCGACAGTAAAAAATTATTTTTGAATAATTTACTATAGAAAAGGCAATCCCTGGCGTAATTAAAATTTGCGACAGTATAAAATGAATTTTTGAATAATTTACTATAGAAAAGGCAATCCCTGGCGTAATTAAAATTTGTGACAGAAAAAATTATTTTTTGCAAAATTTACTATAGAAAAGGCAATCCCTGGCGTAATTAAAATTTGAGACAGTAAAAAAGGATTTTTTGAATAATTTACTATAGAAAAGGCAATCCCTGGCGTAATTAAATTTTGCGACAGTATAAAATGAATTTTTGAATAATTTACTATAGAAAAGGCAATCCCTGGCGTAATTAAAGTTTGAGACAGTAAAAAATTAATTTTTGAATAATTTACTATAGAGAAGGCAATCCCTGGCGTAATTAAAATTTGAGACAGTAAAAAATGAATTTTTGAATAATTTACTATAGAAAAGGCAATCCCTGGCGTAATTAAAATTTGCGACAGTAAAAAATTATTTTTTGCAAAATTTATTATAGAAAAGGCAATCCCTGGCGTAATTAAAATTTGAGACAGTATAAAATGAATTTTTGAATAATTTACTATAGAAAAGGCAATCCCTGGCGTAATTAAAATTTGAGACAGTAAAAAATGAATTTTTGAATAATTTACTATAGAAAAGGCAATCCCTGGCGTAATTAAAATTTGAGACGGTATAAAATTATTTTTTGAATAATTTACTATAGAAAAGGCAATCCCTGGCGTAATTAAAATTTGCGACAGTATAAAATGAATTTTTGAATAATTTACTATAGAAAAGGCAATCCCTGGCGTAATTAAAATTTGCGATAGTATAAAATTAATTTTTGAATAATTTACTATAGAAAAGGCAATCCCTGGCGTAATTAAAATTTGCGACAGTTTAAAATTATTTTTTGAATAATTTACTATAGAAAAGGCAATCCCTGGCGTAGTTAAAATTTGAGACAGTAAAAAATGAATTTTTGAATAATTTACTATAGAAAAGGCAATCCCTGGCGTAATTAAAATTTGCGACAGTAAAAAATGAATTTTTGAATAATTTACTATAGAAAAGGCAATCCCTGGCGTAATTAAAATTTGCGACAGTAAAAAATTATTTTTTGAATAATTTACTATAGCAAAGGCAATCCCTGGCGTAATTAAAATTTGCGACAATAAAAAATTATTTTTTGAGTAATTTACTATAGAAAATGCAATCCCTGGCGTAATTAAAATTTGAGACAGTAAAAAATGAATTTTTGAATAATTTACTATAGAAAAGGCAATCCCTGGCGTAATTAAAATTTGAGACAGTAAAAAATGAATTTTTTGAATAATTTACTATAGAAAAGGCAATCCCTGGCGTAATTAAAATTTGCGACAGTAAAAAATTATTTTTTGAATAATTTACTATAGAAAAGGCAATCCCTGGCGCAATTAAAATTTGAGACAGTATAAAATTATTTTTTGAATAATTTACTATAGAAAAGGCAATCCCTGGCGTAATTAAAATTTGCGACAGTAAAAAATTATTTTTTGCAAAATTTACTATAGAAAAGGCAATCCCTGGCGTAATTAAAATTTGAGACAGTATAAAATGAATTTTTGAATAATTTACTATAGAAAAGGCAATCCCTGGCGTATTTAAAATTTGAGACAGTAAAAAATGAATTTTTGAATAATTTACTATAGAAAAGGCAATCCCTGGCGTAATTAAAATTTGTGACAGTAAAAAATGAATTTTTGAATAATTTACTATAGAAAAGGCAATCCCTGGCGTAATTAAAATTTGCGACAGTAAAAAATTATTTTTTGAATAATTTACTATAGAAAAGGCAATCCCTGGCGTAATTAAAATTTGAGACAGTAAAAAATGAATTTTTGAATAATTTACTATAGAAAAGGCAATCCCTGGCGTAATTAAAATTTGAGACAGTAAAAAATTAGTTTTTGAATAATTTACTATAGAAAAGGCAATCCCTGCTGGCGTAATTAAAATTTGCGACACTAAACAATTATTTTTTGAATAATTTACTATAGAAAAGGCAATCCCTGGCGTAATTAAAATTTGAGACAGTATAAAATTATTTTTTGAATAATTTACTATAGAAAAGGCAATCCCTGGCGTAATTAAAATTTGCGACAGTAAAAAATTATTTTTTGCAAAATTTACTATAGAAAAGGCAATCCCTGGCGTAATTAAAATTTGAGACAGTATAAAATGAATTTTTGAATAATTTACTATAGAAAAGGCAATCCCTGGCGTATTTAAAATTTGAGACAGTAAAAAATGAATTTTTTGAATAATTTACTATAGAAAAGGCAATCCCTGGCGTAATTAAAATTTGAGAAAGTAAAAAATTATTTTTGGCAAAATTTACTATAGAAAAGGCAATCCCTGGCGTAATTAAAATTTGCGACAGTATAAAATTATTTTTTGCAAAATTTACTATAGAAAAGGCAATCCCTGGCGTATTTAAAATTTGAGACAGTAAAAAATGAATTTTTGAATAATTTACTATAGAAAAGGCAAACCCTGGCGTAATTAAAATTTGAGACAGTAAAAAAATGAATTTTTGAATAATTTACTATAGAAAAGGCAATCCCTGGCGTAATTAGAATTTGAGACAGTAAAAAATGAATTTTTGAATAATTTACTATAGAAAAGGCAATCCCTGGCGTAATTAAAATTTGAGACAGTAAAAAATGAATTTTTGAATAATTTACTATAGAAAAGGCAATCCCTGGCGTAATTAAAATTTGCGACAGTATAAAATTAATTTTTGAATAATTTACTATAGAAAAGGCAATCCCTGGCGTAATTAAAATTTGCGACAGTATAAAATGAATTTTTGAATAATTTACTATAGAAAAGGCAATCCCTGGCGTAATTAAAATTTGAGACAGTAAAAAATGAATTTTTTGAATAATTTACTATAGAAAAGGCAATCCCTGGCGTAATTAAAATTTGAGACAGTATCAAATTATTTTTTGAATAATTTATTATAGAAAAGGCAATCCCTGGCGTAATTAAAATTTGAGACAGTTTAAAATGAATTTTTGAATAACTTACTATAGAAAAGGCAATCCCTGGCGTATTTAAAATTTGAGACAGTAAAAAAATGAATTTTTGAATAATTTACTATAGAAAAGGCAATCCCTGGCGTAATTAAAATTTGAGACAGTAAAAAATGAATTTTTTGAATAATTTACTATAGAAAAGGCAATCCCTGGCGTAATTAAAATTTGCGACAGTATAAAATTAATTTTTGAATAATTTACTATAGAAAAGGCAATCCCTGGCGTAATTAAAATTTGCGACAGTATAAAATGAATTTTTGAATAATTTACTATAGAAAAGGCAATCCCTGGCGTAATTAAAATTTGAGACAGTAAAAAATGAATTTTTTGAATAATTTACTATAGAAAAGGCAATCCCTGGCGTAATTAAAATTTGCGACAGTAAAAAATTATTTTTTGAATAATTTACTATAGAAAAGGGCAATCCCTGGCGTAATTAAAATTTGAGACAGTATAAAATTATTTTTTGAATAATTTACTATAGAAAAGGCAATCCCTAACGTAATTAAAATTTGCGACAGTATAAAATTATTTTTTGAATAATTTACAATAGAAAAGGCAATACCTGGCGTACTTAAAATTTGAGACAGTATAAAATGAATTTTTGAATAATTTACTATAGAAAAGGCAATCCCTGGCGTATTTAAAATTTGAGACAGTAAAAAATGATTTTTTGAATAATTTACTATAGAAAGGCAATCCCTGGCGTAATTAAAATTTGAGACAGTAAAAAATGAATTTTTGAATAATTTACTATAGAAAAGGCAATCCCTGGCGTAATTATAATTTGCGACAGTATAAAATGAATTTTTGAATAATTTACTATAGAGAAGGCAATCCCTGGCGTAATTAAAATTTGAGACAGTAAAAAATGAATTTTTTGAATAATTTACTATAGAAAAGGCAATCCCTGGCGTAATCAAAATTTGAGACAGTATAAAATTATTTTTTGAATAATTTACTATAGAAAAGGCAATCCCTGGCGTAATTAAAATTTGCGACAGTAAACAATTAATTTTTGAATAATTTACTATAGAAGAGGCAATCCCTGGCGTAATTAAAATTTGAGACAGTAAAAAATTATTTTTTGAATAATTTACTATAGAAAAGGCAATCCCTGGCGTAATTAAAATTTGTGACAGAAAAAATTATTTTTTGCAAAATTTACTATAGAAAAGGCAATCCCTGGCGTATTTAAAATTTGACACAGTAAAAAATGAATTTTTGAATAATTTACTATAGAAAAGGCAATCCCTGGCGTAATTAAAATTTGAGACAGTAAAAAATGATTTTTTTGAATAATTTACTATAGAAAAGGCAATCCCTGGCATAATTAAAATTTGAGACAGTATAAAATGAATTTTTGAATAATTTACTATAAAAAAGGCAATCCCTGGCGTATTTAAAATTTGAGACAGTAAAAAATGAATTTTTGAATAATTTACTATAGAAAAGGCAATCCCTGGCGTAATTAAAATTTGCGACAGTATAAAATTATTTTTTGCAAAATTTACTATAGAAAAGGCAATCCCTGGCGTATTTAAAATTTGAGACAGTAAAAAATGAATTTTTGAATAATTTACTATAGAAAAGGCAATCCCTGGCGTAATTAAAATTTGAGACAGTAAAAAATGAATTTTTGAATAATTTACTATAGAAAAGGCAATCCCTGGCGTAATTAAAATTTGAGACATTATAAAATGAATTTTTGAATAACTTACTATAGAAAAGGCAATCCCTGGCGTATTTTAAATTTGAGACAGTAAAAAATGAATTTTTGAATAATTTACTATAGAAAAGGCAATCCCTGGCGTAATTAAAATTTGTGACAGAAAAAATTATTTTTTGCAAAATTTACTATAGAAAAGGCAATCCCTGGCGTAATTAAAATTTGCGAAAGTAAACAATTATTTTTTGAATAATTTACTATAAAAAAGGCAATCCCTGGCGTAATTAAAATTTGAGACAGTATAAAATTATTTTTTGAATAATTTACTATAGAAAAGGCAATCCCTGGCGTAATTAAAATTTGAGACAGTATAAAATGAATTTTTGAATAATTTACTATAGAAAAGGCAATCCCTGGCGGAATTAAAATTTGCGACAGTAAACAATTATTTTTTGAATAATTTACTATTGAAAAGGCAATCCCTGGCGTAATTAAAATTTGAGACAGTAAAAAATGAATTTTTGAATAATTTACTATGGAAAAGGCAATCCCTGGCGTAATTAAAATTTGAGACAGTATAAAATTATTTTTTGAATAATTTACTACAGAAAAGGCAATCCCTGGCGTAATTAAAATTTGCGACAGTAAAAAATTATTTTTTGAATAATTTACTATAGAAAAGGCAATCCCTGGCGTAATTAAAATTTGAGACAGTAAAAAATGAATTTTTGAATAATTTACTATAGAAAAGGCAATCCCTGGCGTAATTAAAATTTGAGACAGTATAAAATTATTTTTTGAATAATTTACTATAGAAAAGGCAATCCCTGGCGTAATTAAAATTTGAGACAGTAAAAAATGAATTTTTGAATAATTTACTATAGAAAAGGCAATCCCTGGCGTATTTAAAATTTGAGACAGTATAAAATTATTTTTTGAATAATTTACTATAGAAAAGGCAATCCCTGGCGTAACTAAAATTTGAGACAGTATAAAATTATTTTTTGAATAATTTACTATAGAAAAGGCAATCCCTGCCGTAATTAAAATTTGAGACAGTAAAAAATGAATTTTTGAATAATTTACTATAGAAAAGGCAATCCCTGGCGTAATTAAAATTTGCGACAGAAAAAAATTAATTTTTGAATAATTTACTATAGAAAAGGCAATCCCTGGCGTAATTAAAATTTGCGACAGTAAACAATTAATTTTTGAATAATTTACTATAGAAAAGGCAATCCCTGGCGTAATTAAAATTTGCGACAGAAAAAAAATTATTTTTTGAATAATTTACTACCGAAAAGGCAATCCCTGGCGTAATTAAAATTTGCGACAGTAAAAAATTATTTTTTGCAAAATTTACTATAGAAAAGGCAATCCCTGGCGTAATTAAAATTTGAGACAGTAAAAAATGAATTTTTGAATAATTTACTATAGAAAAGGCAATCCCTGGCGTAATTAAAATTTGCGACAGTAAAAAATTATTTTTTGCAAAATTTACTATAGAAAAGGCAATCCCTGGCGTAATTAAAATTTGAGACAGTATAAAATGAATTTTTGAATAATTTACTATAGAAAAGGCAATCCCTGGCGTAATTAAAATTTGAGACAGTAAAAAATGAATTTTTGAATAATTTACTATAGAAAAGGCAATCCCTGGCGTAATTAAAATTTGAGACAGTAAAAAATGAATTTTTGAATAATTTACTATAGAAAAGGCAATCCCTGGCGTAATTATAATTTGCGACAGTAAAAAATGAATTTTTGAATAATTTACTATAGAAAAGGCAATCCCTGGCGTAATTAAAATTTGCGACAGTATAAAATGATTTTTTGAATAATTTACTATAGAAAAGGCAATCCCTGGTGTAATTATAATTTGCGACAGTAAAAAATTATTTTTTGAATAATTTACTATAGAAAAGGCAATCCCTGGCGTAATTAAAATTTGAGACAGTAAAAAATGAATTTTTGAATAATTTACTATAGAAAAGGCAATCCCTGGCGTAATTAAAATTTGAGACAGTATAAAATTATTTTTTGAATAATTTACTATAGAAAAGGCAATCCCTGGCGTAATTAAAATTTGAGACAGTAAAAAATGAATTTTTGAATAATTTACTATAGAAAAGGCAATCCCTGGCGTAATTAAAATTTGTGACAGTAAAAAATAAATTTTTGAATAATTTACTATAGAAAAGGCAATCCCTGGCGTAATTAAAATTTGAGACAGTAAAAAATGAATTTTTGAATAATTTACTATAGAAAAGGCAATCTCTGGCGTAATTAAAATTTGCGACAGTAAAAAATTATTTTTTGCAAAATTTACTATAGAAAAGGCAATCCCTGGCGTAATTAAAATTTGAGACAGTATAAAATGAATTTTTGAATAATTTACTATAGAAAAGGCAATCCCTGGCGTAATTAAAATTTGAGACAGTAAAAAATGAATTTTTGAATAATTTACTATAGAAAAGGCAATCCCTGGCGTAATTAAAATTTGAGACAGTAAAAAATGAATTTTTGAATAATTTACTATAGAAAAGGCAATCCCTGGCGTAATTAAAATTTGCGACAGTAAAAAATTATTTTTTGAATAATTTACTATAGAAAAGGCAATCCCTGGCGTAATTAAAATTTGTGACAGTAAAAAATGAATTTTTGAATAATTTACTATAGAAGAGGCAATCCCTGGCGTAATTAAAATTTGCGACAGTAAAAAATTATTTTTTGAATAATTTACTATAGAAAAGGCAATCCCTGGCGTAATTATAATTTGCGAGAGTAAAAAATTATTTTTTGAATAATTTACTATAGAAAAGGCAATCCCTGGCGTAATTATAATTTGCGACAGTAAAAAAATGAATTTTTGAATAATTTACTATAGAAAAGGCAATCCCTGGCGTAATTAAAATTTGCGACAGTATAAAATGATTTTTTGAATAATTTACTATAGAAAAGGCAATCCCTGGCGTAATTATAATTTGCGACAGTAAAAAATTATTTTTTGAATAATTTACTATAGAAAAGGCAATCCCTGGCGTAATTAAAATTTGAGACAGTAAAAAATGAATTTTTGAATAATTTACTATAGAAAAGGCAATCCCTGGCGTAATTAAAATTTGAGACAGTAAAAAATGAATTTTTTGAATAATTTACTATAGAAAAGGCAATCCCTGGCGTAATTAAAATTTGCGACAGTAAAAAATTATTTTTTGCAAAATTTACTATAGAAAAGGCAATCCCTGGCGTAATTATAATTTACGACAGTAAAAAATTATTTTTTGAATAATTTACTATAGAAAAGGCAATCCCTGGCGTAATTAAAATTTGAGACAGTAAAAAATGAATTTTTGCAAAATTTACTATAGAAAAGGCAATCCCTGGCGTAATTAAAATTTGAGACAGTAAACAATGAATTTTTGAATAATTTACTATAGAAAAGGCAATCCCTGGCGTAATAAAAATTTGAGACAGTAAAAAATTATTTTTTGAATAATTTACTATAGAAAAGGCAATCCCTGGCGTAATTATAATTTGCGACACTAAATAATTATTTTTTGAATAATTTACTATAGAAAAGGCAATCCCTGGCGTAATTAAAATTTGAGACAGTAAAAAATGAATTTTTTGAATAATTTACTATAGAAAAGGCAATCCCTGGCGTAATTAAAATTTGAGACAGTAAAAAATGAATTTTTGAATAATTTACTATAGAAAAGGCAATCCCTGGCGTAATTAAAATTTGCGACAGTAAACAATTATTTTTTGAATAATTTACTATAGAAAAGGCAATCCCTGGCGTAATTAAAATGTGCGACAGTATAAAATTATTTTTTGAATAATTTACTATAGAATAGGCAATCCCTGGCGTAATTAAAATTTGAGACAGTAAAAAATTATTTTTTGAATAATTTACTATAGAAAAGGCAATCCCTGGCGTAATTAAAATTTGAGACAGTAAAAAATGATTTTTTGAATAATTTACTATAGAAAAGGCAATCCCTGGCGTAATTAAAATTTGAGACAGTATAAAATTATTTTTTGAATAATTTACTATAGAAAAGGCAATCCCTGGCGTAATTAAAATTTGAGACAGTATAAAATTATTTTTTGAATAATTTACTATAGAAAAGGCAATCCCTGGCGTAATTAAAATTTGAGACAGTAAAAAATGAATTTTTGAATAATTTACTATAGAAAAGGCAATCCCTGGTGTTATTAAAATTTGAGACAGTAAAAAATGAATTTTTTGAATAATTTACTATAGAAAAGGCAATCCCTGGCGTAATTAAAATTTGTGACAGTAAAAAATGAATTTTTGAATAATTTACTATAGAAAAGGCAATCCCTGGCGTAATTAAAATTTGAGACAGTAAAAAATGAATTTTTGAATAATTTACTATAGAAAAGGCAATCCCTGGCGTAATTAAAATTTGAGACAGTAAAAAATGAATTTTTGAATAATTTACTATAGAAAAGGCAATCCCTGGCGTAATTAAAATTTGAGACAGTATAAAATGAATTTTTGAATAATTTACTATAGAAAAGGCAATCCCTGGCGTAATTAAAATTTGCGACAGAAAAAAATTAATTTTTCAATAATTTTCTATAGAAAAGGTAATCCCTGGCGTAATTAAAATTTGCGACAGTAAACAATTAATTTTTGAATAATTTACTATAGAAAAGGCAATCCCTGGCGTAATTAAAATTTGCGACAGAAAAAAATTATTTTTTGAATAATTTACTATAGAAAAGGCAATCCCTGGCGTAATTAAAATTTGCGACAGTAAAAAATTATTTTTTGCAAAATTTACTATAGAAAAGGCAATCCCTGGCGTAATTATAATTTGCGACAGTAAAAAATTATTTTTTGAATAATTTACTATAGAAAAGGCAATCCCTGGCGTAATTAAAATTTGAGACAGTAAAAAATTATTTTTTGAATAATTTACTATAGAAAAGGCAATCCCTGGCGTAATTAAAATTTGAGACAGTAAAAAATGAATTTTTTGAATAATTTACTATAGAAAAGGCAATCCCTGGCGTAATTAAAATTTGTGACAGTAAAAAATTATTTTTTGAATAATTTACTATAGAAAAGGCAATCCCTGGCCTAATTATAATTTGCAATAGTAAAAAATTATTTTTTGAATAATTTACTATAGAAAAGGTAATCCCTGGCGTAATTATAATTTGCGACAGTAAAAAAATATTTTTTGAATAATTTACTATAGAAAAGGCAATCCCTGGCGTAATTATAATTTGCGACAGTAAAAAAATATTTTTTGAATAATTTACTATAGAAAAGGCAATCCCTGGCGTAATTAAAATTTGAGACAGTAAAAAATGAATTTTTTGAATAATTTACTATAGAAAAGGCAATCCCTGGCGTAATTAAAATTTGAGACAGTAAAAAATGAATTTTTGAATAATTTACTATAGAAAAGGCAATCCCTGGCGTAATTAAAATTTGAAACAGTAAAAACTGAATTTTTGAATAATTTACTATAGAAAAGGCAATCCCTGGCGTAATTAAAATTTGCGACAGTATAAAATGAATTTTTGAATAATTTACTATAGAAAAGGCAATCCTTGGCGTAATTAAAATTTGAGACAGTAAAAAATGAATTTTTGAATAATTTACTATAGAAAAGGCAATCCCTGGCGTAATTAAAATTTGCGACAGTAAAAAATTAGTTTTTGCAAAATTTACTATAGAAAAAGGCAATCCCTGGCGTAATTAAAATTTGAGACAGTAAAAAATGAATTTTTTGAATAATTTACTATAGAAAAGGCAATCCCTGGCGTAATTAAAATTTGAGACAGTAAAAAATGATTTTTTGAATAATTTACTATAGAAAAGGCAATCCCTGGCGTAATTAAAATTTGCGACAGTAAAAAATTATTTTTTGAATAATTTACTATAGAAAAGGCAATCCCTGGCGTAATTATAATTTGCGACACTAAACAATTATTTTTTGAATAATTTACTATAGAAAAGGCAATCCCTGGCGTAATTAAAATTTGAGACAGTAAAAAATTATTTTTTGAATAATTTACTATAGAAAAGGCAATCCCTGGCGTAATTAAAATTTGCGACAGTAAAAAATTATTTTTTGAATAAATTACTATAGAAAAGGCAATCCCTGGCGTAATTATAATTTGCGACAGTAAAAAATTATTTTTTGAATAATTTACTATAGAAAAGGCAATCCCTGGCGTAATTAAAATTTGAGACAGTAAAAATTGAATTTTTTGAATAATTTACTATAAAAAAGGCAATCCCTGGCGTAATTAAAATTTGAGACAGTAAAAAATGAATTTTTGAATAATTTACTATAGAAAAGGCAATCCCTGGCGTAATTAAAATTTGAGACAGTATAAAACGAATTTTTGAATAATTTACTATAGAAAAGGCAATCCCTGGCGTAATTATAATTTGCGACAGTAAAAAATTATTTTTTGAATAATTTACTATAGAAAAGGCAATCCCTGGCGTAATTATAATTTGCGACAGTAAAAAATTATTTTTTGAATAATTTACTATAGAAAATTCAATCCCTGGCGTAGTTATAATTTGCAACAGTAAAAAATTATTTTTTGAATAATTTACTATAGAAAAGACAATCTCTGGCGTAATTAAAATTTGAGACAGTAAAAAATTATTTTTTGAATAATTTACTATAGAAAAGGCAATCCCTGGCGTAATTAAAATTTGAGACAGTAAAAAATGAATTTTTTGAATAATTTACTATAGAAAAGGCAATCCCTGGCGTAATTAAAATTTGAGACAGTAAAAAATGAATTTTTTGAATAATTTACTATAGAAAAGGCAATCCCTGGCGTAATTAAAATTTGCGACAGAAAAAAATTAATTTTTGAATAATTTTCTATAGAAAAGGCAATCCCTGGCGTAATTAAAATTTGCGACAGTAAACAATTAATTTTTGAATAATTTACTATAGAAAAGGCAATCCCTGGCGTAATTAAAATTTGCGACAGAAAAAAATTATTTTTTGAATAATTTACTATAGAAAAGGCAATCCCTGGCGTAATTAAAATTTGCGACAGTAAAAAATTATTTTTTGCAAAATTTACTATAGAAAAGGCAATCCCTGGCGTAATTATAATTTGCGACAGTAAAAAATTATTTTTTGAATAATTTACTATAGAAAAGGCAATCCCTGGCGTAATTAAAATTTGAGACAGTAAAAAATGAATTTTTGAATAATTTACTATAGAAAAGGCAATCCCTGACGTAATTAAAATTTGAGACAGTAAAAAATGAATTTTTGAATAATTTACTATAGAAAAGGCAATCCCTGGCGTAATTAAAATTTGAGACAGTAAAAAATGAATTTTTTGAATAATTTACTATAGAAAAGGCAATCACTGGCGTAATTAAAATTTGTGACAGTAAAAAATTATTTTTTGAATAATTTACTATAGAAAAGGCAATCCCTGGCCTAATTATAATTTGCGATAGTAAAAAATTATTTTTTGAATAATTTACTATAGAAAAGGCAATCCCTGGCGTAATTATAATTTGCGACAGTAAAAAATTATTTTTTGAATAATTTACTATAGAAAAGGCAATCCCTGGCGTAATTAAAATTTGAGACAGTAAAAAATGAATTTTTTGAATAATTTACTATAGAAAAGGCAATCCCTGGCGTAATTAAAATGTGAGACAGTAAAAAATGAATTTTTGAATAATTTACTATAGAAAAGGCAATCCCTGGCGTAATTAAAATTTGAGACAGTAAAAACTGAATTTTTGAATAATTTACTATAGAAAAGGCAATCCCTGGCGTAATTAAAATTTGCGACAGTTTAAAATGAATTTTTGAATAATTTACTATAGAAAAGGCAATCCCTGGCGTAATTAAAATTTGAGACAGTAAAAAATGAATTTTTGAATAATTTACTATAGAAAAGGCAATCCCTGGCGTAATTAAAATTTGCGACAGTAAAAAATTAGTTTTTGCAAAATTTACTATAGAAAAAGGCAATCCCTGGCGTAAATAAAATTTGAGACAGTAAAAAATGAATTTTTTGAATAATTTACTATAGAAAAGGCAATCCCTGGCGTAATTAAAATTTGAGACAGTAAAAAATGATTTTTTGAATAATTTACTATAGAAAAGGCAATCCCTGGCGTAATTAAAATTTGCGACAGTAAAAAATTATTTTTTGAATAATTTACTATAGAAAAGGCAATCCCTGGCGTAATTATAATTTGCGACACTAAACAATTATTTTTTGAATAATTTACTATAGAAAAGGCAATCCCTGGCGTAATTAAAATTTGAGACAGTAAAAAATTATTTTTTGAATAATTTACTATAGAAAAGGCAATCCCTGGCGTAATTAAAATTTGAGACAGTAAAAAATTATTTTTTGAATAATTTACTATAGAAAAGGCAATCCCCGGCGTAATTATAATTTGCGACAGTAAAAAATTATTTTTTGAATAATTTACTATAGAAAAGGCAATCCCTGGCGTAATTAAAATTTGAGACAGTAAAAAATGAATTTTTTGAATAATTTACTATAAAAAAGGCAATCCCTGGCGTAATTAAAATTTGAGACAGTAAAAAATGAATTTTTGAATAATTTACTATAGAAAAGACAATCCCTGGCGTAATTAAAATTTGAGACAGTATAAAATGAATTTTTGAATAATTTACTATAGAAAAGGCAATCCCTGGCGTAATTATAATTTGCGACAGTAAAAAAATATTTTTTGAATAATTTACTATATAAAAGGCAATCCCTGGCGTAATTATAATTTGCGACAGTAAAAAATTATTTTTTGAATAATTTACTATAGAAAATTCAATCCCTGGCGTAATTATAATTTGCGACAGTAAAAAATTATTTTTTGAATAATTTACTATAGAAAAGACAATCTCTGGCGTAATTAAAATTTGAGACAGTAAAAAATGAATTTTTGAATAATTTACTATAGAAAAGGCAATCCCTGGCGTAATTAAAATTTGAGACAGTAAAAAATGAATTTTTTGAATAATTTACTATAGAAAAGGCAATCCCTGGCGTAATTAAAATTTGAGACAGTAAAAAATTATTTTTTGAATAATTTACTATAGAAAAGGCAATCCCTGGCGTAATTAAAATTTGAGATAGTAAAAAATGAATTTTTGAATAATTTACTATAGAAAAGGCAATCCCTGGCGTAATTAAAATTTGAGAAAGTAAAAAATGAATTTTTGAATAATTTACTATAGAAAAGGCAATCCCTGGCGTAATTAAAATTTGCGACAGTAAAAAATTATTTTTTGAATAATTTACTATAGAAAAGGCAATCCCTGGCGTAATTAAAATTTGAGACAGTAAAAAATGAATTTTTTGAATAATTTACTATAGAAAAGGCAATCCCTGGCGTAATTAAAATTTGAGACAGTAAAAAATGAATTTTTGAATAATTTACTATAGAAAAGGCAATCCCTGGCGTAATTAAAATTTGAGACAGTAAAAACTGAATTTTTGAATAATTTACTATAGAAAAGGCAATCCCTGGCGTAATTAAAATTTGCGACAGTTTAAAATGAATTTTTGAATAATTTACTATAGAAAAGGCAATCCCTGGCGTAATTAAAATTTGAGACAGTAAAAAATGAATTTTTGAATAATTTACTATAGAAAAGGCAATCCCTGGCGTAATTAAAATTTGCGACAGTAAAAAATTAGTTTTTGCAAAATTTACTATAGAAAAAGGCAATCCCTGGCGTAAATAAAATTTGAGAAAGTAAAAAATGAATTTTTTGAATAATTTACTATAGAAAAGGCAATCCCTGGCGTAATTAAAATTTGAGACAGTAAAAAATGATTTTTTGAATAATTTACTATAGAAAAGGCAATCCCTGGCGTAATTAAAATTTGCGACAGTAAAAAATTATTTTTTGAATAATTTACTATAGAAAAGGCAATCCCTGGCGTAATTATAATTTGCGACACTAAACAATTATTTTTTGAATAATTTACTATAGAAAAGGCAATCCCTGGCATAATTAAAATTTGAGACAGTAAAAAATTATTTTTTGAATAATTTACTATAGAAAAGGCAATCCCTGGCGTAATTAAAATTTGAGACAGTAAAAAATTATTTTTTGAATAATTTACTATAGAAAAGGCAATCCCTGGCGTAATTATAATTTGCGACAGTAAAAAATTATTTTTTGAATAATTTACTATAGAAAAGGCAATCCCTGGCGTAATTAAAATTTGAGACAGTAAAAAATGAATTTTTGAATAATTTACTATAGAAAAGGCAATCCCTGGCGTAATTAAAATTTGAAACAGTAAAAACTGAATTTTTGAATAATTTACTATAGAAAAGGCAATCCCTGGCGTAATTAAAATTTGCGACAGTATAAAATGAATTTTTGAATAATTTACTATAGAAAAGGCAATCCTTGGCGTAATTAAAATTTGAGACAGTAAAAAATGAATTTTTGAATAATTTACTATAGAAAAGGCAATCCCTGGCGTAATTAAAATTTGCGACAGTAAAAAATTAGTTTTTGCAAAATTTACTATAGAAAAAGGCAATCCCTGGCGTAATTAAAATTTGAGACAGTAAAAAATGAATTTTTTGAATAATTTACTATAGAAAAGGCAATCCCTGGCGTAATTAAAATTTGAGACAGTAAAAAATGATTTTTTGAATAATTTACTATAGAAAAGGCAATCCCTGTCGTAATTAAAATTTGCGACAGTAAAGAATTATTTTTTGAATAATTTACTATAGAAAAGGCAATCCCTGGCGTAATTATAATTTGCGACACTAAACAATTATTTTTTGAATAATTTACTATAGAAAAGGCAATCCCTGGCGTAATTAAAATTTGAGACAGTAAAAAATTATTTTTTGAATAATTTACTATAGAAAAGGCAGTCCCTGGCGTAATTAAAATTTGCGACAGTAAAAAATTATTTTTTGAATAATTTACTATAGAAAAGGCAATCCCTGGCGTAATTATAATTTGCGACAGTAAAAAATTATTTTTTGAATAATTTACTATAGAAAAGGCAATCCCTGGCGTAATTAAAATTTGAGACAGTAAAAATTGAATTTTTTGAATAATTTACTATAAAAAAGGCAATCCCTGGCGTAATTAAAATTTGAGACAGTAAAAAATGAATTTTTGAATAATTTACTATAGAAAAGGCAATCCCTGGCGTAATTAAAATTTGAGACAGTATAAAATGAATTTTTGAATAATTTACTATAGAAAAGGCAATCCCTGGCGTAATTATAATTTGCGACAGTAAAAAATTATTTTTTGAATAATTTACTATAGAAAAGGCAATCCCTGGCGTAATTATAATTTGCGACAGTAAAAAATTATTTTTTGAATAATTTACTATAGAAAATTCAATCCCTGGCGTAATTATAATTTGCAACAGTAAAAAATTATTTTTTGAATAATTTACTATAGAAAAGACAATCTCTGGCGTAATTAAAATTTGAGACAGTAAAAAATTATTTTTTGAATAATTTACTATAGAAAAGGCAATCCCTGGCGTAATTAAAATTTGAGACAGTAAAAAATGAATTTTTTGAATAATTTACTATAGAAAAGGCAATCCCTGGCGTAATTAAAATTTGAGACAGTAAAAAATGAATTTTTTGAATAATTTACTATAGAAAAGGCAATCCCTGGCGTAATTAAAATTTGCGACAGAAAAAAATTAATTTTTGAATAATTTTCTATAGAAAAGGCAATCCCTGGCGTAATTAAAATTTGCGACAGTAAACAATTAATTTTTGAATAATTTACTATAGAAAAGGCAATCCCTGGCGTAATTAAAATTTGCGACAGAAAAAAATTATTTTTTGAATAATTTACTATAGAAAAGGCAATCCCTGGCGTAATTAAAATTTGCGACAGTAAAAAATTATTTTTTGCAAAATTTACTATAGAAAAGGCAATCCCTGGCGTAATTATAATTTGCGACAGTAAAAAATTATTTTTTGAATAATTTACTATAGAAAAGGCAATCCCTGGCGTAATTAAAATTTGCGACAGTAAAAAATTAATTTTTTGAATAATTTAATATAGAAAAGGCAATCCCTGGCGTAATTAAAATTTGAGACAGTATGAAATGAATTTTTGAATAATTTACTATAGAAAAGGCAATCCCTGGCGTAATTAAAATTTGAGACAGTAAAAAATGAATTTTTGAATAATTTACTATAGAAAAGGCAATCCCTGACGTAATTAAAATTTGAGACAGTAAAAAATGAATTTTTGAATAATTTACTATAGAAAAGGCAATCCCTGGCGTAATTAAAATTTGAGACAGTAAAAAATGAATTTTTTGAATAATTTACTATAGAAAAGGCAATCCCTGGCGTAATTAAAATTTGTGACAGTAAAAAATTATTTTTTGAATAATTTACTATAGAAAAGGCAATCCCTGGCCTAATTATAATTTGCGATAGTAAAAAATTATTTTTTGAATAATTTACTATAGAAAAGGCAATCCCTGGCGTAATTATAATTTGCGACAGTAAAAAATTATTTTTTGAATAATTTACTATAGAAAAGGCAATCCCTGGCGTAATTAAAATTTGAGACAGTAAAAAATGAATTTTTTGAATAATTTACTATAGAAAAGGCAATCCCTGGCGTAATTAAAATGTGAGACAGTAAAAAATGAATTTTTGAATAATTTACTATAGAAAAGGCAATCCCTGGCGTAATTAAAATTTGAGACAGTAAAAACTGAATTTTTGAATAATTTACTATAGAAAAGGCAATCCCTGGCGTAATTAAAATTTGCGACAGTTTAAAATGAATTTTTGAATAATTTACTATAGAAAAGGCAATCCCTGGCGTAATTAAAATTTGAGACAGTAAAAAATGAATTTTTGAATAATTTACTATAGAAAAGGCAATCCCTGGCGTAATTAAAATTTGCGACAGTAAAAAATTAGTTTTTGCAAAATTTACTATAGAAAAAGGCAATCCCTGGCGTAAATAAAATTTGAGACAGTAAAAAATGAATTTTTTGAATAATTTACTATAGAAAAGGCAATCCCTGGCGTAATTAAAATTTGAGACAGTAAAAAATGATTTTTTGAATAATTTACTATAGAAAAGGTAATCCCTGGCGTAATTAAAATTTGCGACAGTAAAAAATTATTTTTTGAATAATTTACTATAGAAAAGGCAATCCCTGGCGTAATTATAATTTGCGACACTAAACAATTATTTTTTGAATAATTTACTATAGAAAAGGCAATCCCTGGCGTAATTAAAATTTGAGACAGTAAAAAATTATTTTTTGAATAATTTACTATAGAAAAGGCAATCCCTGGCGTAATTAAAATTTGAGACAGTAAAAAATTATTTTTTGAATAATTTACTATAGAAAAGGCAATCCCCGGCGTAATTATAATTTGCGACAGTAAAAAATTATTTTTTGAATAATTTACTATAGAAAAGGCAATCCCTGGCGTAATTAAAATTTGAGACAGTAAAAAATGAATTTTTTGAATAATTTACTATAAAAAAGGCAATCCCTGGCGTAATTAAAATTTGAGACAGTAAAAAATGAATTTTTGAATAATTTACTATAGAAAAGACAATCCCTGGCGTAATTAAAATTTGAGACAGTATAAAATGAATTTTTGAATAATTTACTATAGAAAATGCAATCCCTGGCGTAATTATAATTTGCGACAGTAAAAAATTATTTTTTGAATAATTTACTATAGAAAAGGCAATCCCTGGCGTAATTATAATTTGCGACAGTAAAAAATTATTTTTTGAATAATTTACTATAGAAAATTCAATCCCTGGCGTAATTATAATTTGCGACAGTAAAAAATTATTTTTTGAATAATTTACTATAGAAAAGACAATCTCTGGCGTAATTAAAATTTGAGACAGTAAAAAATGAATTTTCGAATAATTTACTATAGAAAAGGCAATCCCTGGCGTAATTAAAATTTGAGACAGTAAAAAATGAATTTTTTGAATAATTTACTATAGAAAAGGCAATCCCTGGCGTAATTAAAATTTGAGACAGTAAAAAATTATTTTTTGAATAATTTACTATAGAAAAGGCAATCCCTGGCGTAATTAAAATTTGAGATAGTAAAAAATGAATTTTTGAATAATTTACTATAGAAAAGGCAATCCCTGGCGTAATTAAAATTTGAGACAGTAAAAAATGAATTTTTGAATAATTTACTATAGAAAAGGCAATCCCTGGCGTAATTAAAATTTGCGACAGTAAAAAATTATTTTTTGAATAATTTACTATAGAAAAGGCAATCCCTGGCGTAATTAAAATTTGAGACAGTAAAAAATGAATTTTTTGAATAATTTACTATAGAAAAGGCAATCCCTGGCGTAATTAAAATTTGAGACAGTAAAAAATGAATTTTTGAATAATTTACTATAGAAAAGGCAATCCCTGGCGTAATTAAAATTTGAGACAGTAAAAACTGAATTTTTGAATAATTTACTATAGAAAAGGCAATCCCTGGCGTAATTAAAATTTGCGACAGTTTAAAATGAATTTTTGAATAATTTACTATAGAAAAGGCAATCCCTGGCGTAATTAAAATTTGAGACAGTAAAAAATGAATTTTTGAATAATTTACTATAGAAAAGGCAATCCCTGGCGTAATTAAAATTTGCGACAGTAAAAAATTAGTTTTTGCAAAATTTACTATAGAAAAAGGCAATCCCTGGCGTAAATAAAATTTGAGAAAGTAAAAAATGAATTTTTTGAATAATTTACTATAGAAAAGGCAATCCCTGGCGTAATTAAAATTTGAGACAGTAAAAAATGATTTTTTGAATAATTTACTATAGAAAAGGCAATCCCTGGCGTAATTAAAATTTGCGACAGTAAAAAATTATTTTTTGAATAATTTACTATAGAAAAGGCAATCCCTGGCGTAATTATAATTTGCGACACTAAACAATTATTTTTTGAATAATTTACTATAGAAAAGGCAATCCCTGGCATAATTAAAATTTGAGACAGTAAAAAATTATTTTTTGAATAATTTACTATAGAAAAGGCAATCCCTGGCGTAATTAAAATTTGAGACAGTAAAAAATTATTTTTTGAATAATTTACTATAGAAAAGGCAATCCCTGGCGTAATTATAATTTGCGACAGTAAAAAATTATTTTTTGAATAATTTACTATAGAAAAGGCAATCCCTGGCGTAATTAAAATTTGAGACAGTAAAAAATGAATTTTTTGAATAATTTACTATAAAAAAGGCAATCCCTGGCGTAATTAAAATTTGAGACAGTAAAAAATGAATTTTTGAATAATTTACTATAGAAAAGGCAATCCCTGGCGTAATTAAAATTTGAGACAGTATAAAATGAATTTTTGAATAATTTACTATAGAAAAGGCAATCCCTGGCGTAATTATAATTTGCGACAGTAAAAAATTATTTTTTGAATAATTTACTATAGAAAAGGCAATCCCTGGCGTAATTATAATTTGCGACAGTAAAAAATTTTTTTTTTGAATAATTTACTATAGAAAATTCAATCCCTGGCGTAATTATAATTTGCGACAGTAAAAAATTATTTTTTGAATAATTTACTATAGAAAAGACAATCTCTGGCGTAATTAAAATTTGAGACAGTAAAAAATGAATTTTTCAATAATTTACTATAGAAAAGGCAATCCCTGGCGTAATTAAAATTTGAGACAGTAAAAAATGAATTTTTTGAATAATTTACTATATAAAAGGCAATCCCTGGCGTAACTAAAATTTGAGACAGTAAAAAATGAATTTTTTGAATAATTTACTATAGAAAAGGCAATCCCTGGCGTAATTAAAATTTGAGACAGTAAAAAATGAACTTTTGAATAATTTACTATAGAAAAGGCAATCCCTGGCGTAATTAAAATTTGAGACAGTATAAAATTATTTTTTGAATAATTTACTATAGAAAAGGCAATCCGTGGCGTAATTAAAATTTGAGACAATAAAAAATTATTTTTTGAATAATTTACTATAGAAAAGGCAATCCCTGGCGTAATTAAAATTTGAGACAGTAAAAAATGAATTTTTGAATAATTAACTATAGAAAAGGCAATCCCTGGCGTAATTAAAATTTGTGACAGTAAAAAATTATTTTTTGAATAATTTACTATAGAAAAGGCAATCCCTGGCGTAATTATAATTTGCGATAGTAAAAAATTATTTTTTGAATAATTTACTATAGAAAAGGCAATCCCTGGCGTAATTATAATTTGCGACAGTAAAAAATTATTTTTTGAATAATTTACTATAGAAAAGGCAATCCCTGGCGTAATTATAATTTGCGACAGTAAAAAATTATTTTTTGAATAATTTACTATAGAAAAGGCAATCCCTGGCGTAATTAAAATTTGAGACAGTAAAAAATGAATTTTTTGAATAATTTACTATAGAAAAGGCAATCCCTGGCGTAATTAAAATTTGAGACAGTAAAAAATGAATTTTTGAATAATTTACTATAGAAAAGGCAATCCCTGGCGTAATTAAAATTTGAGACAGTAAAAACTGAATTTTTGAATAATTTACTATAGAAAAGGCAATCCCTTGCGTAATTAAAATTTGCGACAGTATAAAATGAATTTTTGAATAATTTACTATAGAAAAGGCAATCCCTGGCGTAATTAAAATTTGAGACAGTAAAAAATGAATTTTTGAATAATTTACTATAGAAAAGGCAATCCCTGGCGTAATTAAAATTTGCGACAGTAAAAAATTAGTTTTTGCAAAATTTACTATAGAGAAGGCAATCCCTGGCGTAATTAAAATTTGAGACAGTAAAAAATGAATTTTTTGAATAATTTACTATAGAAAAGGCAATCCCTGGCGTAATTAAAATTTGAGACAGTAAAAAATGATTTTTTGAATAATTTACTATAGAAAAGGCAATCCCTGGCGTAATTAAAATTTGCGACAGTAAAAAATTATTTTTTGAATAATTTACTATAGAAAAGGCAATCCCTGGCGTAATTATAATTTGCGACACTAAACAATTATTTTTTGAATAATTTACTATAGAAAAGGCAATCCCTGGCGTAATTAAAATTTGAGACAGTAAAAAATTATTTTTTGAATAATTTACTATAGAAAAGGCAATCCCTGGCGTAATTAAAATTTGAGACAGTAAAAAATTATTTTTTGAATAATTTACTATAGAAAAGGCAATCCCTGGCGTAATTATAATTAGCGACAGTAAAAAATTATTTTTTGAATAATTTACTATAGAAAAGGCAATCCCTGGCGTAATTAAAATTTGAGACAGTAAAAAATGATTTTTTTGAATAATTTACTATAAAAAAGGCAATCCCTGGCTTAATTAAAATTTGAGACAGTAAAAAATGAATTTTTGAATAATTTACTATAGAAAAGGCAATCCCTGGCGTAATTAAAATTTGAGACAGTATAAAATGAATTTTTGAATAATTTACTATCGAAAAGGCAATCCCTGGCGTAATTATAATTTGCGACAGTAAAAAATTATTTTTTGAATAATTTACTATAGAAAAGGCAATCCCTGGCGTAATTATAATTTGCGACAGTAAAAAATTATTTTTTGAATAATTTACTATAGAAAATTCAATCCCTGGCGTAATTATAATTTGCGACAGTAAAAAATTATTTTTTGAATAATTTACTATAGAAAAGACAATCTCTGGCGTAATTAAAATTTGAGACAGTAAAAAATGAATTTTTGAATAATTTACTATAGAAAAGGCAATCCCTGGCGTAATTAAAATTTGAGACAGTAAAAAATGAATTTTTTGAATAATTTACTATAGAAAAGGCAATCCCTGGCGTAATTAAAATTTGTGACAGTAAAAAATTATTTTTTGAATAATTTACTATAGAAAAGGCAATCCCTGGCCTAATTATAATTTGCGATAGTAAAAAATTATTTTTTGAATAATTTACTATAGAAAAGGCAATCCCTGGCGTAATTATAATTTGCGACAGTAAAAAATTATTTTTTGAATAATTTACTATAGAAAAGGCAATCCCTGGCGTAATTAAAATTTGAGACAGTAAAAAATGAATTTTTTGAATAATTTACTATAGAAAAGGCAATCCCTGGCGTAATTAAAATGTGAGACAGTAAAAAATGAATTTTTGAATAATTTACTATAGAAAAGGCAATCCCTGGCGTAATTAAAATTTGAGACAGTAAAAACTGAATTTTTGAATAATTTACTATAGAAAAGGCAATCCCTGGCGTAATTAAAATTTGCGACAGTTTAAAATGAATTTTTGAATAATTTACTATAGAAAAGGCAATCCCTGGCGTAATTAAAATTTGAGACAGTAAAAAATGAATTTTTGAATAATTTACTATAGAAAAGGCAATCCCTGGCGTAATTAAAATTTGCGACAGTAAAAAATTAGTTTTTGCAAAATTTACTATAGAAAAAGGCAATCCCTGGCGTAAATAAAATTTGAGACAGTAAAAAATGAATTTTTTGAATAATTTACTATAGAAAAGGCAATCCCTGGCGTAATTAAAATTTGAGACAGTAAAAAATGATTTTTTGAATAATTTACTATAGAAAAGGCAATCCCTGGCGTAATTAAAATTTGCGACAGTAAAAAATTATTTTTTGAATAATTTACTATAGAAAAGGCAATCCCTGGCGTAATTATAATTTGCGACACTAAACAATTATTTTTTGAATAATTTACTATAGAAAATTCAATCCCTGGCGTAATTATAATTTGCGACAGTAAAAAATAATTTTTTGAATAATTTACTATAGAAAAGACAATCTCTGGCGTAATTAAAATTTGAGACAGTAAAAAATGAATTTTTGAATAATTTACTATAGAAAAGGCAATCCCTGGCGTAATTAAAATTTGAGACAGTAAAAAATGAATTTTTTGAATAATTTACTATAGAAAAGGCAATCCCTGGCGTAATTAAAATTTGAGACAGTAAAAAATTATTTTTTGAATAATTTACTATAGAAAAGGCAATCCCTGGCGTAATTAAAATTTGATATAGTAAAAAATGAATTTTTGAATAATTTACTATAGAAAAGGCAATCCCTGGCGTAATTAAAATTTGAGACAGTAAAAAATGAATTTTTGAATAATTTACTATAGAAAAGGCAATCCCTGGCGTAATTAAAATTTGCGACAGTAAAAAATTATTTTTTGAATAATTTACTATAGAAAAGGCAATCCATGGCGTAATTAAAATTTGAGACAGTAAAAAATGAATTTTTTGAATAATTTACTATAGAAAAGGCAATCCCTGGCGTAATTAAAATTTGAGACAGTAAAAAATGAATTTTTGATTAATTTACTATAGAAAAGGCAATCCCTGGCGTAATTAAAATTTGAGACAGTAAAAACTGAATTTTTGAATAATTTACTATAGAAAAGGCAATCCCTGGCGTAATTAAAATTTGCGACAGTTTAAAATGAATTTTTGAATAATTTACTATAGAAAAGGCAATCCCTGGCGTAATTAAAATTTGAGACAGTAAAAAATGAATTTTTGAATAATTTACTATAGAAAAGGCAATCCCTGGCGTAATTAAAATTTGCGACAGTAAAAAATTAGTTTTTGCAAAATTTACTATAGAAAAAGGCAATCCCTGGCGTAAATAAAATTTGAGAAAGTAAAAAATGAATTTTTTGAATAATTTACTATAGAAAAGGCAATCCCTGGCGTAATTAAAATTTGAGACAGTAAAAAATGATTTTTTGAATAATTTACTATAGAAAAGGCAATCCCTGGCGTAATTAAAATTTGCGACAGTAAAAAATTATTTTTTGAATAATTTACTATAGAAAAGGCAATCCCTGGCGTAATTATAATTTGCGACACTAAACAATTATTTTTTGAATAATTTACTATAGAAAAGGCAATCCCTGGCGTAATTAAAATTTGAGACAGTAAAAAATTATTTTTTGAATAATTTACTATAGAAAAGGCAATCCCTGGCGTAATTAAAATTTGAGACAGTAAAAAATTATTTTTTGAATAATTTACTATAGAAAAGGCAATCCCTGGCGTAATTATAATTTGCGACAGTAAAAAATTATTTTTTGAATAATATACTATAGAAAAGGCAATCCCTGGCGTAATTAAAATTTGAGACAGTAAAAAATGAATTTTTTGAATAATTTACTATAAAAAAGGCAATCCCTGGCGTAATTAAAATTTGAGACAGTAAAAAATGAATTTTTGAATAATTTACTATAGAAAAGGCAATCCCTGGCGTAATTAAAATTTGAGACAGTATAAAATGAATTTTTGAATAATTTACTATAGAAAAGGCAATCCCTGGCGTAATTATAATTTGCGACAGTAAAAAATTATTTTTTGAATAATTTACTATAGAAAAGGCAATCCCTGGCGTAATTATAATTTGCGACAGTAAAAAATTATTTTTTGAATAATTTACTATAGAAAATTCAATCCCTGGCGTAATTATAATTTGCGACAGTAAAAAATTATTTTTTGAATAATTTACTATAGAAAAGACAATCTCTGGCGTAATTAAAATTTGAGACAGTAAAAAATGAATTTTTCAATAATTTACTATAGAAAAGGCAATCCCTGGCGTAATTAAAATTTGAGACAGTAAAAAATGAATTTTTTGAATAATTTACTATATAAAAGGCAATCCCTGGCGTAACTAAAATTTGAGACAGTAAAAAATGAATTTTTTGAATAATTTACTATAGAAAAGGCAATCCCTGGCGTAATTAAAATTTGAGACAGTAAAAAATGAACTTTTGAATAATTTACTATAGAAAAGGCAATCCCTGGCGTAATTAAAATTTGAGACAGTATAAAATTATTTTTGAATAATTTACTATAGAAAAGGCAATCCGTGGCGTAATTAAAATTTGAGACAATAAAAAATTATTTTTTGAATAATTTACTATAGAAAAGGCAATCCCTGGCGTAATTAAAATTTGAGACAGTAAAAAATGAATTTTTGAATAATTAGCTATAGAAAAGGCAATCCCTGGCGTAATTAAAATTTGTGACAGTAAAAAATTATTTTTTGAATAATTTACTATAGAAAAGGCAATCCCTGGCGTAATTATAATTTGCGATAGTAAAAAATTATTTTTTGAATAATTTACTATAGAAAAGGCAATCCCTGGCGTAATTATAATTTGCGACAGTAAAAAATTATTTTTTGAATAATTTACTATAGAAAAGGCAATCCCTGGCGTAATTATAATTTGCGACAGTAAAAAATTATTTTTTGAATAATTTACTATAGAAAAGGCAATCCCTGGCGTAATTAAAATTTGAGACAGTAAAAAATGAATTTTTTGAATAATTTACTATAGAAAAGGCAATCCCTGGCGTAATTAAAATTTGAGACAGTAAAAAATGAATTTTTGAATAATTTACTATAGAAAAGGCAATCCCTGGCGTAATTAAAATTTGAGACAGTAAAAACTGAATTTTTGAATAATTTACTATAGAAAAGGCAATCCCTTGCGTAATTAAAATTTGCGACAGTATAAAATGAATTTTTGAATAATTTACTATAGAAAAGGCAATCCCTGGCGTAATTAAAATTTGAGACAGTAAAAAATGAATTTTTGAATAATTTACTATAGAAAAGGCAATCCCTGGCGTAATTAAAATTTGCGACAGTAAAAAATTAGTTTTTGCAAAATTTACTATAGAGAAGGCAATCCCTGGCGTAATTAAAATTTGAGACAGTAAAAAATGAATTTTTTGAATAATTTACTATAGAAAAGGCAATCCCTGGCGTAATTAAAATTTGAGACAGTAAAAAATGATTTTTTGAATAATTTACTATAGAAAAGGCAATCCCTGGCGTAATTAAAATTTGCGACAGTAAAAAATTATTTTTTGAATAATTTACTATAGAAAAGGCAATCCCTGGCGTAATTATAATTTGCGACACTAAACAATTATTTTTTGAATAATTTACTATAGAAAAGGCAATCCCTGGCGTAATTAAAATTTGAGACAGTAAAAAATTATTTTTTGAATAATTTACTATAGAAAAGGCAATCCCTGGCGTAATTAAAATTTGAGACAGTAAAAAATTATTTTTTGAATAATTTACTATAGAAAAGGCAATCCCTGGCGTAATTATAATTAGCGACAGTAAAAAATTATTTTTTGAATAATTTACTATAGAAAAGGCAATCCCTGGCGTAATTAAAATTTGAGACAGTAAAAAATGATTTTTTTGAATAATTTACTATAAAAAAGGCAATCCCTGGCTTAATTAAAATTTGAGACAGTAAAAAATGAATTTTTGAATAATTTACTATAGAAAAGGCAATCCCTGGCGTAATTAAAATTTGAGACAGTATAAAATGAATTTTTGAATAATTTACTATCGAAAAGGCAATCCCTGGCGTAATTATAATTTGCGACAGTAAAAAATTATTTTTTGAATAATTTACTATAGAAAAGGCAATCCCTGGCGTAATTATAATTTGCGACAGTAAAAAATTATTTTTTGAATAATTTACTATAGAAAATTCAATCCCTGGCGTAATTATAATTTGCGACAGTAAAAAATTATTTTTTGAATAATTTACTATAGAAAAGGCAATCCCTGGCGTAATTAAAATTTGAGACAGTAAAAAATGAATTTTTGAATAATTTACTATAGAAAAGGCAATCCCTGGCGTAATTAAAATTTGAGACAGTAAAAAATGAATTTTTTGAATAATTTACTATAGAAAAGGCAATCCCTGGCGTAACTAAAATTTGAGACAGTAAAAAATGAATTTTTTGAATAATTTACTATAGAAAAGGCAATCCCTGGCGTAATTAAAATTTGAGACAGTAAAAAATGAATTTTTTGAATAATTTACTATAGAAAAGGCAATCCCTGGCGTAATTAAAATTTGCGACAGTATAAAATGAATTTTTGAATAATTTACTATAGAAAAGGCAATCCCTGGCGTAATTAAAATTTGCGACAGTATAAAATTAATTTTTGAATAATTTACTATAGAAAAGGCAATCCCTGGCGTAATTAAAATTTGCGACAGTATAAAATTATTTTTTGAATAATTTACTATAGAAAAGGCAATCCCTGGCGTAGTTAAAATTTGAGACAGTAAAAAATGAATTTTTGAATAATTTACTATAGAAAAGGCAATCCCTGGCGTAATTAAAATTTGCGACAGTAAAAAATGAATTTTTGAATAATTTACTATAGAAAAGGCAATCCCTGGCGTAATTAAAATTTGCGACAGTAAAAAATTATTTTTTGAATAATTTACTATAGCAAAGGCAATCCCTGGCGTAATTAAAATTTGCGACAATAAAAAATTATTTTTTGAATAATTTACTATAGAAAAGGCAATCCCTGGCGTAATTAAAATTTGAGACAGTAAAAAATGAATTTTTGAATAATTTACTATAGAAAAAACAATCCCTTACGTAATTAAAATTTGCGACAGAAAAAAATTAATTTTTGAATATTTTACTATAGAAAAGGCAATCCCTGGCGTAATTAAAATTTGCGACAGTAAACAATTAATTTTTGAATAATTTACTATAGAAAAGGCAATCCCTGGCGTAATTAAAATTTGCGACAGAAAAAAATTATTTTTTGAATAATTTACTATAGAAAAGGCAATCCCTGGCGTAATTAAAATTTGCGACAGTTAAAAATTATTTTTTGCAAAATTTACTATAGAAAAGGCAATCCCTGGCGTAATTAAAATTTGAGACAGTAAAAAATTAATTTTTTGAATAATTTACTATAGAAAAATCCCTGGCGTAATTAAAATTTGCGACAGTAAAAATTATTTTTTGAATAATTTACTATAGCAAAGGCAATCCCTGGCGTAATTAAAATTTGCGACAATAAAAATATTATTTTTTGAATAATTTACTATAGAAAAGGCAATCCCTGGCGTAATTAAAATTTGAGACAGTAAAAAATGAATTTTTGAATAATTTACTATAGAAAAAACAATCACTTACGTATTTAAAATTTGCGACAGAAAAAAATTAATTTTTGAATATTTTACTATAGAAAAGGCAATCCTGGCGTAATTAAAATTTGCGACAGTAAACAATTAATTTTTGAATAATTTACTATAGAAAAGGCAATCCTGGCGTAATTAAAATTTGCGACAGAAAAAAATTATTTTTTGAATAATTTACTATAGAAAAGGCAATCCCTGGCGTAATTAAAATTTGCGACAGTTTAAAATTATTTTTTTTGCAAAATTACTATAGAAAAGGCAATCCCTGGCGTAATTAAAATTTGAGACAGTAAAAAATTAATTTTTGAATAATTTACTATAGAAAAGGCAATCCCTGGCGTAATTAAAATTTGAGACAGTATAAAATGAATTTTGAATAATTTACTATAGAAAAGGCAATCCCTGGCGTAATTAAAATTGAGACAGTAAAAAATGAATTTTTGAATAATTTACTATAGAAAAGG
>CAWVNZ010001456.1:0-31360 GCA_963930735.1 Dioctria linearis
CGACTGTAAAAAATTATTTTTTTGAATAATTTACTATAGAAAAGGCAATCCCTGGCGCAATTAAAATTTGCGACAGTATAAAATTATTTTTTGAATAATTTACTATAGAAAAGGCAATCCCTGGCGCAATTAAAATTTGCGACAGTAGAAAATTATTTTTTGAATAATTTACTATAGAAAAGGCAATCCCTGGCGCAATTAAAATTTGCGACAGTAGAAAATTATTTTTTGAATAATTGACTATAGAAAAGGCAATCCCTGGCGCAATTAAAATTTGCGACAGTATAAAATTATTTTTTGAATAATTTACTATAGAAAAGGCAATCCCTGGCGCACTTAAAATTTGCGACAGTATAAAATTATTTTTTGAATAATTTACTATAGAAAAGGCAATCCCTGGCGTAATTAAAATTTGCGACAGTATAAAATTATTTTTTGAATAATTTACTATAGAAAAGGCAATCCCTGGCGCACTTAAAATTTGCGACAGTATAAAATTATTTTTTGAATAATTTACTATAGAAAAGGCAATCCCTGGCGCACTTAAAATTTGCGACAGTATAAAATTATTTTTTGAATAATTTACTATAGAAAAGGCAATCCCTGGCGCAATTAAAATTTGCGACAGTAAAAAATTATTTTTTGAATAATTTACTATAGAAAAGGCAATCCCTGGCGCAATTAAAATTTGCGACAGTATAAAATTATTTTTTGAATAATTTAGTATAGAAAAGGCAATCCCTGGCGCAATTAAAATTTGCGACAGTAGAAAATTATTTTTTGAATAATTTACTATAGAAAAGGCAATCCCTGGCGCACTTAAATTTGCGACAGTAAAAAAATATTTTTTTAATAATTTACTATAGAATAGGCAATCCCTGGCGCAATTACAATTTGCGACAGCAAAAAATTATTTTTTGAATAATTTACTATAGAAAAGGTGTTAAGTCCCAATATGGGCTTAGCATAAAAAGGGGCAGGTGCCGGGTTTTAAATGATAAGACAGGATGTTTTTTTTCAAATAACAAAATATTCACTGTTTATTTCATCATAAAATATTCTTAACCTAAAAAATTCAATTCCATTAATGCACTTGTGTCTTTAGATTATATAACAAAAATTGGCTAACACGTACAATTCAATTGTCCAATCGTGTGTATGTTTTGTAGCCTACACTGGATATTATTTCTTAATCTGCAATAAAAGAAATAATTATTAATTTTTGATTAACCGAGGTTTGGCTGTTAGAATGAGCGTCAACGAACTGCTCATGTAGGTCAGGGCTGGGGTCAAACGAATCTCCCAGTAAGAATGCTGAAAAAATAAGATATTTTCAATACTAATAAATCTGGTTAGTAATCAGGGTGCAATACTTCCCTTAGTTTGGTTTAATCAAAGCTTAATGTGGCTTCAATACTGCCGATCTGCTTTGTCGCTTGGTCAAATCGCAAGTGATTTTCTATTCCCAATCGCTCACTATTTATAGGCAAAAACACAATGGGAATTGTGTCTGCCGGTAGCGTTGCCATGACGCCAGCGTCGTTTGTGAGATTTCATGTATTTGGTCCAAAAATGGCGTCATCGTGTGAATTTTTATGTGTTTGGTCCCAAAATGGCGTTATCATAATTTTAATCGGAATAATTGTCGCTGTGCTATGAGCTGCCATTTGATTATGTCAACTTGTTGGTGGCAGCTGATGTAAGTGTTTATTTTGATTTTTGATTTGTTTTGAATTTTGTTAGTGATTTGTTTTTTCTTTAATTTTAGGTGTTGGCGAAATGACTGTGGCGCGGGATTCGGATCTATTTGATGTGTAAGTATTGTCTTGTGGTAAAGTCTCAGATTGTTTAAATTTTTAAATGATCTGAGATTTTACCATTTGTTGATTTTTTTATAAATGCCAGTATTTGGATTTCTTTTTAGATTCTGCTGGTCACTTCGTGGGATTATTTTATACATCGCGGGAATTATTTATTGTAAGTGTTAGTTTATTAAGTGAATTTATCTTTTTAGTTTTTTGTTCCGAGACGGAACAAAAGGCAATCCCTGGCGCAATTAAAATTTGCGACAGTAAAAAATTATTTTTTGAATAATTTACTATAGAAAAGGCAATCCCTGGCGGACTTAAAATTTGCGACAGTAAAAAATTATTTTTTGAATAATTTACTATAGAAAAGGCAATCCCTGGCGCAATTACAATTTGCGACAGTAAAAAATTATTTTTTGAATAATTTACTATAGAAAAGGCAATCCCTGGCGCAATTACAATTTGCGACAGTAGAAATTTATTTTTTGAATAATTTACTATAGAAAAGGCAATCCCTGGCGTATTTAAAATTTGCGACAGTAAAAAATTATTTTTTGAATAATTTACTATAGAAAAGGCAATCCCTGGCGGATTTGAAATTTGCGATAGTAGAAAATTATTTTTTGAATAATTTACTATAGAAAAGGCAATCCCTGGCGCAATTAAAATTTGCGACAGTAAAAAATTATTTTTTGAATAATTTACTATAGAAAAGGCAATCCCTGGCGCAATTACAATTTGCGACAGTATAAAATTATTTTTTGAATAATTTACAATAGAAAATGCAATCCTGGTGCAATTACAATTTTAAAATTTGCGACAGTATAAAATTATTTTTTGAATAATTTACTATAGAAAAGGCAATCCCTGGCGCAATTAAAATTTGCGACAGTAAAAAATTATTTTTTGAATAATTTACTATAGAAAAGGCAACCCCAGGCGCAATTACAATTTGCGACAGTAAAAAATTATTTTTTGAATAATTTACTATAGAAAAGGCAATCCCTGGCGCAATTACAATTTGCGACAGTATAAAATTATTTTTTGAATAATTTACTATTGAAAAGGCAATCCCTGGCGCAATTACAATTCGCGACAGTATAAAATTATTTTTTGAATAATTTACTATAGAAAAGGCAATCCCTTGCGCAACTACAATTTGCGACAGTATAAAATTATTTTTTGAATAATTTACTATAGAAAAGGCAATCCCTGGCGCAATTAAAATTTGCGACAGTAAAAAATTATTTTTTGAATAATTTACTATAGAAAAGGCAATCCCTGGCGCACTTAAAATTTGCGACAGTATAAAATTATTTTTTGAATAATTTACTATAGAAAAGGCAATCCCTGGCGCAATTAAAGTTTGCGACAGTAAAAAATTATTTTTTGAATAATTTACTATAGAAAAGGCAATCCCTGGCGCAATTAAAATTTGCGACAGTATAAAATTATTTTTTGAATAATTTACGGTAGAAAAGGCAATCCCTGGCGCAATTAAAATTTGCGACAGTAGAAAATTATTTTTTGAATAATTTACTATAGAAAAGGCAATCCCTGGCGCAATTAAAATTTGCGACAGTAGAAAATTATTTTTTGAATAATTTACTATAGAAAAGGCAATCCCTGGCGCAATTAAAATTTGCGACAGTATAAAATTATTTTTTGAATAATTTACTATAGAAAAGGCAATCCCTGGCGCATTTAAAATTTGCGACAGTATAAAATTATTTTTTGAATAATTTACTATAGAAAAGGCAATCCCTGGCGCAATTAAAATTTGCCACAGTATAAAATTATTTTTTGAATAATTTACTATATAAAAGGCAATCCCTGGCGCAATTAAAATTTGCGACAGTATAAAATTATTTTTTGAATAATTTACTATAGAAAAGGCAATCCCTGGCGCACTTAAAATTTGCGACAGTATAAAATTATTTTTTGAATAATTTACTATAGAAAAGGCAATCCCTGGCGCAATTAAAATTTGCGACAGTAAAAAATTATTTTTTGAATAATTTACTATAGAAAAGGCAATCTCTTGCGCAATTACAATTTGCGACAGTAAAAAATTATTTTTTGAATAATTTACTATAGAAAAGGCAATCCTTGGCGCAATTCAAATTTGCGACAGTAAAAAATTATTTTTTGAATAATTTACTATAGAAAAGGCAATCCCTGGCGCAATTAAAATTTGCGACAGTAGAAAATTATTTTTTGAATTATTTACTATAGAAAAGGCAATCCCTGGCGCAATTAAAATTTGCGACAGTAGAAAATTATTTTTTGAATAATTTACTATAGAAAAGGCAATCCTTGGCGCACTTAAAATTTGCGACAGTATAAAAGTATTTTTTGAATAATTTACTATAGAAAAGGCAATCCCTGGCGCAATTAAAATTTGCGACAGTACAAAATTATTTTTTGAATAATTTACTATAGAATAGGCAATCCCTGGCGCAATTAAAATTTGCGACAGTATAAAATTATTTTTTGAATAATTTACTATAGAAAAGGCAATCCCTGGCCCAATTAAAATTTGCGACAGTACAAAATTATTTTTTGAATAATTTACTATAGAATAGGCAATCCCTGGCGCAATTAAAATTTGCGACAGTATAAAATTATTTTTTGAATAATTTACTATAGAATAGGCAATCCCTGGCGCACTTAAAATTTGCGACAGTAAAAAATTATTTTTTGAATAATTTACTATAGAAAAGGCAATCCCTGGCGCAATTAAAATTTGCGACAGTAAAAAATTATTTTCTGAATAATTTACTATAGAATAGGCAATCCCTGGCGCAATTAAAATTTGCGACAGTATAAAATTATTTTTTGAATAATTTACTATAGAAAAGGCAATCCCTGGCGCAGTTAAAATTTGCGACAGTAGAAAATTATTTTTTGAATAATTTGCTATAGAAAAGGCAATCCCTGGCGCAATTAAAATTTGCGACAGTATAAAATTATTTTTTGAATAATTTACAATAGAAAAGGCAATCCCTGGCGCACTTAAAATTTGCGACAGTATAAAATTATTTTTTGAATAATTTACTATAGAAAAGGCAATCCCTGGCGCACTTAAAATTTGTGACAGTATAAAATAATTTTTTGAATAATTTACTATAGAAAAGGCAATCCCTTGCGCACTTAAAATTTGCGACAGTAAAAAATTATTTTTTGAATAATTTACTATAGAAAAGGCAATCCCTGGCGCAATTAAAACTTGCGACAGTAGAAAATTATGTTTTGAATAATTTACTATAGCAAAGGCAATCCCTGGCGCAATTAAAATTTGCGACAGTAAAAAATTATTTTTTTAATAATTTACTATAGAAAAGGCAATCCCTGCCGCACTTAAAATTTGCGACAGTAAAAAATTATTTTTTGAATAATTTTGTTTAATCTTAAGTCGTTTTTCTCATGCTTAATCAAATCAACAAAAACAATTCATCAATTCATTTGCATGCATTGCACGAATCATTGACCTTCTTTTAGAAAGCATAAAGGCATTCGCTGACAACACATAAATTGGCTTGTAACAAGAAAATAAAAACGCGCAACCAGCACAGGTCATTCGCTTTAATAATTTGTAAATGCGCTAATTTTGTGTATGTCAGCAATGCGTTTATTGCTGTAATGATTATTGACCCTAGCTTTAAGTAACTCTAGTTTTTTTGTAAAGCTTGTATAAATATCGTGCAAATTAAATTAAATATATCAGTTTTCATTATCATATACAAGGTGTTGTTTTACCAGTGCTTTCACTTTGTGAGTCTCAATTAAGATTGTTTTGGTACAAGAACCGAAACCAATCAACAAGTAACTTACGATACAAGCATCGTAAGCATCATCATATCACCATCTTCATTGCGACGGACAATAAATTACTTACTGTGTCGCTACAAGAACCGGACACAGCTTCAACAAATTCGTTCACGATACAGGTATCGTGAGCTCATCTACATCCCATCAGAGTAAAAGAACTTTGATTTACATTTGGTGACCCCGACGTGATCATTTGATTTGATCATGAGTTTAGAAGACCGTATAACTTCGCAGAAGAAGATTGGAGGCGAAATACAAAAGATAATCGCCAACTATAAGACGGATCCCGCGGACAAGAAAACTTTAGATTATCTAAAGTCAAGATCGAATGCCCTAAATGCTTGCTGGAATGAATTTTCTTCAACGAACGCAGTCATTATGAAGCAATCGGGAGACATATCAGATCATCCATACATCTCAACTGGTTATTATGAAGCGATAAAGAAGGTCTATGAGCAGATAATCCAAGATATGAATGAAAAGATTGAGGCAATTAAAAAATTCACTCAACCCTTAGAAGAGAAGCGTGAGCCAATCGATAAAGCGGATAAGGCATTGAAAGACACTAATAGTGAAGATAATCTAGCAACAACGCAATGCAACCATACAGAAAATAAGAATGAGAATTTAGGTGCAAGCATCTCCGGAATTTTACATAAACAACGATCTGTTTTAGCTGTATTGCGTAAAACAGTAGCAGGATTAGCTACAATCAAGGAAGATTATACAGAGCAATTCTGCCAGCTTAAGATCAAAACAATAGAACAATACTTACATGATGTTCAAAGGCTCCACTACAAAATCTGGGATAGTGTCGATGATCCCACAATAATAAGTTATGATGCAGAGGAATACTTCAGTTTAGTGGAAGAAGTTCAAAATACTTTGGCGCAACTATACAATTATGTGGGTAGTAAGAGCAATGACCACAAAGCAGATGTGAGTACAAACTCTGTGATGAAACTGCCTAAGATTGTTCTGCAACGTTTTGATGGCGATTACTTGAAATGGCGGCAATTTCATGATCTTTTCACTGAAGTAGTGCACAAGCAGACAATGTCGGAGTGCCAGAAGATGTGGTATCTCAAAAGCAGCTTATCAGGCGAGGCCGAGAAATTAGTGCGACATCTTACTATTTCGGATACAAATTACTCTGCTGCGTGGAAGATTATCACCGAAAGGTACGAGAACCCTAGGTTATTGGTAACTGCACTACTAAATAGACTGCTGTCGCAGACCAGTATAACCAACGAAAGTTCTTCTGCCATAAAGGCCCTGCATGACACAACCCAGGAATGCCTACTCGGCTTAGAAAACTTGGGAATAAACATCAACCATTGGGATCCACTGTTACATCATCTATTGATAAAGAGACTGGACCGCACTACACACACGCTTTACGAGCAATCTTTGCCCCAGCCCAGAGCACTGCAATCTATGAAGAGCTTCTTAGTGTTTTTAGAAACGCGCTTCCAATCATTAGAGACCTTAGGAAACAAAGGTAAACCCACTGAAGATTATAACCGAAGAATAGGTGTCTCAAGGGCTTTTGCTTCAACAGTGACCAACGGATCAGTTTGCACCATGTGCAAAGGTAATCATCAGCTGTTTGCATGTCGGAGATTTCAAGAATTAACTCCACTCAAGCGCATTGCTCATGTGAAAGGAGTCAATGTGTGCTTCAATTGTCTCAATGCAGGTCACCGGGTCGATACTTGTACAGCCCGAGCATGTACCAAGTGTTCAAAAAGACATAATACTTTATTGCATACTGATAACGCCTTTTCCAAATCCGGATCATCATATACGCAAAGCAAAAATCCTCAGAGTCAAGTTACAGCTGCACACCCAGCAAGTAACAAATTATCATCAACACATTTCAATCAGGCACACGATCAATCAATATCGTTGACAACGAAAACAGCTCAGTCATTGAAGGGCTATGTTCTCCTCAGCACAGCAGTCGTTAATCTAATTAACAACAGAGGTAAAAAAGTGGAATGTAGAGCCATCTTAGACTCAGGCTCTCAGTTGAACTTCATGACCGAGAAGATTGCGAAACAATTAGAATTAACAGAAATTCCAGAGCAATTACACATTGAGGGCATTGGTCAGCGGAGACAACAATCCCATAGTCGAGTGAACGTACTGTTGCAATCTAGAATAAATAATTTTACTACAAGACTCGAAGCCCATGTGCTATCAAAAATCATTTCAGTTCAACCCACTAAGTCAATAGATACTTCAGCTTGGCCGCTACCTCAAAACATCGCGTTAGCTGATCCAACCTTCGATCGACCTGGGCCTATTGATCTGTTGATTGGTGCAGAGATTTACTATTTACTCTTGTCAATTGGCCAGATAAAGTTGGAGGAAATGTTACCAACACTTCAAAACACTGTTTTTGGTTGGACTGTGGCAGGGAAGATCAATAATATGTCTCAAGCTGACGCAATCTGTGGAATATGCAGCGACGATGAAAGATTAGACCAGCAAATTGAGCGTTTTTGGAAGCTGGAAGAGACTGAAGGGTCTTCCACGAATTTTACCACGGCAGAGAAACGGTGTGAGATACACTTCAATCAAAACACAAGAAGAAGTTTAAGTGGACGTTTTATCGTAAGTCTCCCATTTCTAGTTCAGCCTACTAGATTAGGGGAATCGAAAGACATTGCTTTGCAAAGATTTAGATCATTGGAACGAAAGTTAGCCAATAATGAGATCGTTGAAACACAATATGTGGAATTTATGGAGGAGTATCTTCGCTTGGGTCATATGCGGGAAGTCAACATCAGCATCATCAAGGCACCATACTATTTCTTGCCTCATCATTGTGTCATGAAGCCGGATAGCAGCACCACAAAACTTAGAGTGGTATTCGACGCTTCAGCAAAAACATCGAAGAACATATCCTTAAATGACATACTATGCACGGGTCCAACTATACAGGATGACGTCTTTTCCATTCTTTTACGTTTTCGATTACCACGATTCGTATTTACTGCTGATATCGAGAAAATGTATCGGCAAATAGAAGTTGAAGAATCCGATAGTAAATATCAACTAATTTGGTGGAGGCCTGATCCAAGTGAATCGCTTAAGGTCTACCAGCTGTCAACGGTAACATATGGAACGACGTGTGCGCCATACCTAGCCACTAAATGTCTGCAAAGATTGGCAGAGGATCAAGCTCAGACTTATCCTGTGGGTTCTGAAGTACTCAAACGTGACTTCTACATGGATGATGTTCTCACCGGTGCAGACACCTTATCAGCAGCTCTTGACATCCAAACTCAGCTCCAATCGATACTTAGCACATCTGGCTTTAAATTAAGAAAATGGTGTGCAAATCACCAGCGCCTGCTGCAGAGCATACCTCCAACAGATCAAGAGCTCCAACTAGATTTCAACAAGAAATTGGACGAGCATATTAAAACGGTCGGTCTGATCTGGCTTCCTAAGACTGACTCTTTCCGTGTAAAGACTGCACAAATTGAATCATGTAAGGTGACAAAGCGAACAACGTATTCGGATATTGCTCACCTATACGACCCATTAGGTATTATGGCTCCAGTTGTGGTGAATGCTAAATTATTTCTTCAAAGGCTGTGGACACTCAAACTTGATTGGGATGCAGCGTTACCCCAAGAATTACATACGTCATGGATTAAATTTCGATCAGGTCTAAAGTTATTGAGCAACATAAATTTTCCAAGGCATGTATTTTCTCATAGAATCCCCAAAGTAGTGCAAATTCATGTCTTCGCAGATGCTTCAGAGAAAGCATACGGTGCAGCTGCATATATAAGATCCATAGATAAGGACAACATTATTGTAGTGCGCCTATTATGCGCTAAATCTAGGATAGCTCCAATGAAACAAACCACATTACCTCGCCTAGAGCTTTGGGCAGCTAAATTGGCAGCAGAACTGGCTAATCGCATCCAATGGGACTTACGAATGAGGAAAGAGCTTATATTCCTATGGTCTGATTCCGAAATAGTCCTAGCATGGCTAAATTCTTCATCATCACACTTTCATACTTTCGTTGCAAATAGAGTCTCAAGTATCCAGGACGTAAGCGTTCCCACGCAATGGCGCCACGTGGGTTCTAAGGACAACCCTGCTGACATTCTTTCCCGAGGAATCGAGCCCGAAAAACTCGAAGGTTCCACACTTTGGTTTTACGGCCCCACCTTTCTACATGGCACTGAAGACCTTTGGCCACCACCATACTTGAAAACAGAAGAATGCAAGTTAGAGAAAAGGGGGTTCACGTTATCAGCCTCAGCAGCCGAAGATTCAACATCCATAATCGATAAAATCGATCATGGAAATTCGTTCAGGAAGTTATGTAATACGCTCGCTTATATTGCACGCTTTATAAATATCATGAGACATCGCAATCAACAACAAGCAAATAGTACGGGTAAATCACTCTCCATACACGAAATCAACGAAGCTCAAGTAGCTATAATAAGGCACATTCAAGAGCAAGAGTTCAAAGATGATCTCGACCATCTAAAACGCTTTGCAGAAGTTAACAAAAACAGCTCTCTTAGCAGTCTCACCCCATTCATAGACACTAGAGGACTCATCAGAGTTGGAGGCCGACTTGAAGCCTCAAACCTTTCATATGACGCCAAACATCAAATATTGTTGCCATACGCTTCCAGCAAATCCAAGCCTCGATTGTAGATGTACTCGTCGACACTCACCATGGAAAAATCAGCCCACAGCTCATCTCACCACCTCAATTAAGACGAGAGTTGACAACTATTAAGGAACACATGTCATCGTCGTTACGGCTTCCAGTAACCCAGGATGAAGTATTAAAATTCTACAACTTGATGACAATCGAAGCAAGAATAGCAACAAGGCACTTGATATTCCGCCTCAGAATACCATTACTGACCCTTGAGGACTTTGAATTATTCAAACTTGTCTCTGTACCAGTATTGGTCAACAACACCTTCTTCACCATTCATCCATCAACCCCATATTTGGTCATAAATATGCATCGGGATCAATATTATCCGATAACGGAATACGAACTTCAATCTTGCCCCATCATAGCTGAAGGCCAGCACCTCTGCCAACAAAAACACCCAATATATCGAAGAGGGTCAAACATCAGTTCCTGTGAAGTCGATCTAATTAACCACCTGCCGCAATCACCCTCCTGTCAAGTCTCAAGGGTTGGAGACGGACCCCACTGGATACAGTTGAATCAGCCAAATGAATGGATCTATGCTCTTAAGTCCAAAACCATACTTAACGTAGTTTGTGGAAATAACATCACGCAAACAATTCTGGAGAAAACAGGAATTTTGAAAATTCAAGGCGATTGCATAATCAAACAAGAACTAATAACAATACAGGGACATAGCATTTATCCATCAGTTTCAAGACTCTCCTATACGCCCACTGGAAATTTATCGGATGTTATAGCCACCCAACATTTGCTATCAGAAGATAACGAGACATATCACTATCATAGACATTGGGCAGGACTAGATGCCATACAGGAAAAGATTAAACAACTATACAACGAATTACCACCTAAGACCCATCTTCAAGCACATGATGTTCATCAATACACTATAGCATATGCCGCTTTGCTGCTCGTGGCTGCTTTAAGCACCATCATCATTTGGAAATTCAGAGCGACTATCTGCCAAAGAATCAAAAACCCACCAAAGCCATCACCAAGAAAATCAATCAGACGATTCGAGAACGAGCCTAAAACAAATCATCCTGAGTTTAGCGTAACCTTCGATGCCTAACATTAGAATAGTATATATAATATTGAACTCAATGTTCAAGGCGGTGGAGGATGTTTAATCTTAAGTCGTTTTTCTCATGCTTAATCAAATCAACAAAAACAATTCATCAATTCATTTGCATGCATTGCACGAATCATTGACCTTCTTTTAGAAAGCATAAAGGCATTCGCTGACAACACATAAATTGGCTTGTAACAAGAAAATAAAAACGCGCAACCAGCACAGGTCATTCGCTTTAATAATTTGTAAATGCGCTAATTTTGTGTATGTCAGCAATGCGTTTATTGCTGTAATGATTATTGACCCTAGCTTTAAGTAACTCTAGTTTTTTTGTAAAGCTTGTATAAATATCGTGCAAATTAAATTAAATATATCAGTTTTCATTATCATATACAAGGTGTTGTTTTACCAGTGCTTTCACTTTGTGAGTCTCAATTAAGATTGTTTTGGTACAAGAACCGAAACCAATCAACAAGTAACTTACGATACAAGCATCGTAAGCATCATCATATCACCATCTTCATTGCGACGGACAATAAATTACTTACTGTGTCGGTACAAGAACCGGACACAGCTTCAACAAATTCGTTCACGATACAGGTATCGTGAGCTCATCTACATCCCATCAGAGTAAAAGAACTTTGATTTACAAATTTACTATAGAAAAGGCAATCCCTGGCGCAATTAAAATTTGCGACCGTAAAAAATTATTTTTTGAATAATTTACTATAGAAAAGGCAATCCCTGGCGCAATTACAATTTGCGACAGTAAAAAATTATTTTTTGAATAATTTACTATAGAAAAGGCAATCCCTGGCGCAATTAAAATTTGCGACAGTAAAAAATTATTTTTTGAATAATTTACTATAGAAAAGGCAATCCCTGGCGCAATTACAATTTGCGACAGAAAAAAATTATTTTTTGAATAATTTACTATAGAAAGGGCAATCCCTGGCGCAATTAAAATTTGCGACAGTAGAAAATTATTTTTTGAATAATTTACCTGGCGAAATTGAAATTTGCGACATTATAAAATTATTTTTTGAATAATTTACTATAGAAAAGGCAATCCCTGGCGCACTTAAAATTTGCGACAGTATAAAATTATTTTTTGAATAATTTACTATAGAAAAGGCAATCCCTGGCGCAATTAAAATTTGCGACAGTAAAAAATTTTTTTTTGAACAATTTACTACAGAAAAGGCAATCCCTGGCGCAATTACAATTTGCGACAGTAAAACATTATTTTTTGAATAATTTACTATAGAAAAGGCAATCCCTGGCGCAATTAAAATTTAATTTGCGACAGTAGAAAATTATTTTTTGAATAATTTACTATAGAAAAGGCAATCCCTGGCGCAATTACAATTTGCGACAGTAAAAAGTTATTTTTTGAATAATTTACTATAGAAAAGGCAATCCCTGGCGCACTTAAAATTTGCGACAGTAGAAAATTATTTTTTGAATAATTTACTATAGAAAAGGCAATCCCTGCCGCACTTAAAATTTGCGACAGTAAAAAATTATTTTTTGAATAATTTACTATAGAAAAGGCAATCCCTGGCGCAATTAAAATTTGCGACAGTTGAAAATTATTTTTTGAATAATTTACTATAGAAAAGGCAATCCCTGGCGCAATTAAAATTTGCGACAGTAGAAAATTATTTTTTGAATAGTTTACTATAGAAAAGGCAATCCCTGGCGTATTTAAAATTTGCGACAGTAAAAAATTATTTTTTGAATAATTTACTATAGAAAAGGCAATACCTGGCGCACTTAAAATTTGCGACAGTATAAAATTATTTTTTGAATAATTTACTATAGAAAAGGCAATCCTTGGCGCAATTAAAATTTGCAACAGTATAAAATTATTTTTTGAATAATTTACTATAGAAAAGGCAATCCCTGGCGCACTTAAAATTTGCGACAGTATAAAATTATTTTTTGAATAATTTACTATAGAAAAGGCAATCCCTGGCGAACTTAAAATTTGCGACAGTATAAAATTATTTTTTGAATAATTTACTATAGAAAAGGCAATCCCTGGCGCAGTTAAAATTTGCGACAGTAAAACATTATTTTTTGAATAATTTACTATAGAAAAGGCAATCCCTGGCGCACTTAAAATTTGCGACAGTAGAAAATTATTTTTTGAATAATTTACTATAGAAAAGGCAATCCCTGGAGCACTTAAAATTTGCGACAGTATAAAATTATTTTTTGAATAATTTACTATAGAAAAGGCAATCCCTGGCGCAATTAAAATTTGCGACAGTAGAAAATAATTTTTGAATAATTTACTATAGAAAAGGCAATCCCTGGCGCACTTAAAATTTGCGACAATATAAAATTATTTTTTGAATAATTTACTATAGAAAAGGCAATCCCTGGCGCAATTAAAATTTGCGACAGTAGAAAATTATTTTTCGAATAATTTACTATAGAAAAGGCAATCCTAGGCGCACTTAAAATTTGCGACAGTAAAAAATTATTTTTTGAATAATTTACTATAGAAAAGGCAATCCCTGGCGCAATTAAAATTTGCGACAGTATAAAATTATTTTTTGAATAATTTACTATAGAAAAGGCAATCCCTGGCACACTTAAAATTTGCGACAGTATAAAATTATTTTTTGAATAATTTACTATAGAAAGGCAATCCTTGGCGCAATTAAAATTTGGAACAGTATAAAATTATTTTTTGAATAATTTACTATAGAAAAGGCAATCCCTGGCGCACTTAAAATTTGCGACAGTATAAAACTATTTTTGAATAATTTACTATAGAAAAGGCAATCCCTGGCGCAATTAAAATTTGCGACAGTAAAAAATTATTTTTTGAATAATTTACTATAGAAAAGGCAATCCCTGGCGCAATTAAAATTTGCGACAGTAGAAAATTATTTTTTGAATTATTTACTATAGAAAAGGCAATTCCTGGCGCACTTAAAATTTACGACAGTATAAAATTATTTTTTGAATAATTTACTATAGAAAAGGAAATCCCTGGCGCAATTAAAATTTGCTACAGTATAAAATTATTTTTTGAATAATTTACTATAAAAAAGGCAATCCCTGGCGCAATTACAATTTGCGACAGTAAAAAATTATTTTTTGAATAATTTACTATAGAAAAGGCAATCCCTGGCGCAATTAAAATTTGCGACAGTAGAAAATTATTTTTTGAATAATTTACTATAGAAAAGGCAATCCCTGGCGCAATTAAAATTTGCGACAGTATAAAATTATTTTTTGAATAATTTACTATAGAAAAGGCAATCCCTGGCGCACTTAAAATTTCCGACAGTTTAAAATTATTTTTTGAATAATTTACTATAGAAAAGGCAATCCCTGGCGTATTTAAAATTTGCGACAGTAAAAAATTATTTTTTGAATAATTTACTATAGAAAAGGCAATCCCTGGCGCACTTAAAATTTCCGACAGTATAAAATTATTTTTTGAATAATTTACTATAGAAAAGGCAATCCCTGGCGCACTTAAAATTTGCGACAGTATAAAATTATTTTTTGAATAATTTACTATAGAAAAGGCAATCTCTGGCGCACTTAAAATTTGCGACAGTATAAAATTATTTTTTGAATAATTTACTATAGAAAGGCAATCCTTGGCGCAATTAAAATTTGCGACAGTAGAAAATTATTTTTTGAATAATTTACTATAGAAAAGGCAATCCCTGGCGCACTTAAAATTTGCGACAGTATAAAATTATTTTTTGAATAATTTACTATAGAAAGGCAATCCTTGGCGCAATTAAAATTTGCGACAGTAGAAAATTATTTTTTGAATAATTTACTATAGAAAAGGCAATCCCTGGCGCAATTAAATTTTGCGACAGTTGAAAATTATTTTTTGAATAATTTACTATAGAAAAGGCAATACTTGGCGCAATTAAAATTTGCGACAGTATAAAATTATTTTTTGAATAATTTACTATAGAAATGGCAATCCCTGGCGCACTTAAAATTTGCGACAGTATAAAATTATTTTTTGAATAATTTACTATAGAAAAGGCAATCCCTGGCGCAATTAAAATTTGCGACAGTAAAAAATAATTTTTTGAATAATTTACTATAGAAAAGGCAATCCCTGGCGCAATTAAAATTTGCGACAGTATAAAATTATTTTTTGAATAATTTACTATAGAAAAGGCAATCCCTCGCGCAATTAAAATTTGCGACAGTAGAAAATTATTTTTTGAATAATTTACTATAGAAAAGACAATCCCTGGCGCAATTAAAATTTGCGACAGTAGAAAGTTATTTTTTGAATAATTTACTATAGAAAAGGCAATCCCTGGCGCAATTAAAATTTGCGACAGTAGAAAATTATTTTTTGAATAATTTACTATAGAAAAGGCAATCCCTGGCGCAATTACAATTTGCGACAGTAAAAAATTATTTTTTGAATAATTTACTATAGAAAAGGCAATCCCTGGCGCGATTGAAATTTGCGACAGTAGAAAATTATTTTTTGAATAACTTACTATAGAAAAGGCAATCCCTGGCGCACTTAAAATTTGCGACAGTATAAAATTATTTTTTGAATAATTTACTATAGAAAAGGCAATACCTGGCGCAATTACAATTTTAAAATTTTCGACAGTATAAAATTATGTTTTGAATAATTTACTATAGAAAAGGCAATCCCTGGCGCAATTAAAATTTGCGACAGTAAAAAATTATTTTTTGAATAATTTACTACAGAAAAGGCAATCCCTGGCGCAATTACAATTTGCGACAGTAAAAAATTATTTTTTGAATAATTTACTATAGAAAAGGCAATCCCTGGCGCAATAACAATTTGCGAAAGTATAAAATTATTTTTTGAATAATTTACTATAGAAAAGGCAATCCCTGGCGCAATTACAATTTGCGACAGTATAAAATTATTTTTTGAATAATTTACTATAGAAAAGGCAATCCCTGGCGCAATTACAATTTGCGACAGTAAAAAATTATTTTTTGAATAGTTTACTATAGAAAAGGCAATCCCTGGCGCAATTACAAATTGCGACAGTAAAAAATTATTTTTTGAATAATTTACTATAGAAAAGGCAATCCCTGGCGCAATTACAATTTGCGACAGTATAAAATTATTTTTTGAATAATTTACTATAGAAAAGGCAATCCCTGGCGCAATTAAAATTTGCGACAGTAAAAAATTATTTTTTGAATAATTTACTATAGAAAAGGCAATCCCTGGCGCACTTAAAATTTGCGACAGTATAAAATTATTTTTTGAATAATTTACTATAGAAAAGGCAATCCCTGGCGCAATTAAAATTTGCGACAGTAAAAAATTATTTTTTGAATAATTTACTATAGAAAAGGCAATCCCGGGCGCAATTAAAATTTGCGACAGTATAAAATTATTTTTTGAATAATTTACTATAGAAAAGCAATCCCTGGCGCAATTAAAATTTGCGACAGTAGAAAATTATTTTTTGAATGATTTACTATAGAAAAGGCAATCCCTGGCGCAATTAAAATTTGCGACAGTATAAAATTATTTTTTGAATAATTTACTATAAAAAAGGCAATCCCTTGAGCAATTACAATTTGCGACAGTAGAAAATTATTTTTTGAATAATTTACTATAGAAAAGGCAATCCCTGGCACACTTAAAATTTCCGACAGTAGAAAATTATTTTTTGAATAATTTACTATAGAAAAGGCAATCCCTGGCTCAATTAATATTTGCGACAGTTGAAAATTGTTTTTTGAATAATTTACTATAGAAAAGGCAATCCCTGGCGCAATTAAAATTTGCGACAGTAGAAAATTATTTTTTGAATAATTTACTATAGAAAAGGCAATCCCTGGCGCAATTACAATTTGCGACAGTAAAAAATTATTTTTTGAATAATTTACTATAGAAAAGGCAACCCCTGGCGCAATTAAAATTTGCGACAGTATAAAATTATTTTTTGAATAATTTACTATAGAAATGGCAATCCCTGGCGCACTTAAAATTTGCGACAGTATAAAATTATTTTTTGAATAATTTACTATAGAAAAGGCAATCCCTGGCGCAATTAAAATTTGCGACAGTAAAAAATAATTTTTTGAATAATTTACTATAGAAAAGGCAATCCCTGGCGCAATTAAAATTTGCGACAGTATAAAATTATTTTTTGAATAATTTACTATAGAAAAGGCAATCCCTGGCGCAATTAAAATTTGCGACAGTAAAAAATTATTTTTTGAATAATTTACTATAGAAAAGGCAATCCCTGGCGCAATTACAATTTGCGACAGTAAAAAATTATTTTTTGAATAATTTACTATAGAAAAGGCAATCCCTGGCGCAATAACAATTTGCGAAAGTATAAAATTATTTTTTGAATAATTTACTATAGAAAAGGCAATCCCTGGCGCAATTAAAATTTGCGACAGTTGAAAATTATTTTTTGAATAATTTACTATAGAAAAGGCAATACCTGGCGCAATTAAAATTTGCGACAGTATAAAATTATTTTTTGAATAATTATAGAAATGGCAATCCCTGGCGCACTTAAAATTTGCGACAGTATAAAATTATTTTTTGAATAATTTACTATAGAAAAGGCAATCCCTGGCGCAATTAAAATTTGCGACAGTAAAAAATAATTTTTTGAATAATTTACTATAGAAAAGGCAATCCCTGGCGCAATTAAAATTTGCGACAGTATAAAATTATTTTTTGAATAATTTACTATAGAAAAGGCAATCCCTGGCGCAATTAAAATTTGCGACAGTAGAAAATTATTTTTTGAATAATTTACTATAGAAAAGACAATCCCTGGCGCAATTAAAATTTGCGACAGTAGAAAATTATTTTTTGAATAATTTACTATAGAAAAGGCAATCCCTGGCGCAATTAAAATTTGCGACAGTAGAAAATTATTTTTTGAATAATTTACTATAGAAAAGGCAATCCCTGGCGCAATTACAATTTGCGACAGTAAAAAATTATTTTTTGAATAATTTACTATAGAAAAGGCAATCCCTGGCGCGATTGAAATTTGCGACAGTAGAAAATTATTTTTTGAATAACTTACTATAGAAAAGGCAATCCCTGGCGCACTTAAAATTTGCGACAGTATAAAATTATTTTTTGAATAATTTACTATAGAAAAGGCAATACCTGGCGCAATTACAATTTTAAAATTTGCGACAGTATAAAATTATGTTTTGAATAATTTACTATAGAAAAGGCAATCCCTGGCGCAATTAAAATTTGCGACAGTAAAAAATTATTTTTTGAATAATTTACTATAGAAAAGGCAATCCCTGGCGCAATTACAATTTGCGACAGTAAAAAATTATTTTTTGAATAATTTACTATAGAAAAGGCAATCCCTGGCGCAATTAAAATTTGCGACAGTAAAAAATTATTTTTTGAATAATTTACTATAGAAAAGGCAATCCCTGGCGCACTTAAAATTTGCGACAGTATAAAATTATTTTTTGAATAATTTACTATAGAAAAGGCAATCCCTGGCCCAATTAAAATTTGCGACAGTAAAAAATTATTTTTTGAATAATTTACTATAGAAAAGGCAATCCCTGGCGCAATTAAAATTTGCGACAGTAAAAAATTATTTTTTGAATGATTTACTATAGAAAAGGCAATCCCTGGCGCAATTAAAATTTGCGACAGTATAAAATTATTTTTTGAATAATTTACTATAAAAAAGGCAATCCCTTGAGCAATTACAATTTGCGACAGTAGAAAATTATTTTTTGAATAATTTACTATAGAAAACGCAATCCCTGGCGCAATTACAAATTGCGACAGTAAAAAATTATTTTTTGAATAATTTACTATAGAAAAGGCAATCCCTGGCGCAATTAAAATTTGCGACAGTAAAAAATTATTTTTTGAATAATTTACTATAGAAAAGGCAATCCCTGGCGCAATTAAAATTTGCGACAGTAGAAAATTATTTTTTGAATAATTTACTATAGAAAAGGCAATCCCTGGCGCACTTAAAATTTGCGACAGTAGAAAATTATTTTTTGAATAATTTACTATAGAAAAGGCAATCCCTGGCTCAATTAATATTTGCGACAGTTGAAAATTATTTTTTGAATAATTTACTATAGAAAAGGCAATCCCTGGCGCAATTAAAATTTGCGACAGTAGAAAATTATTTTTTGAATAATTTACTATAGAAAAGGCAATCCCTGGCGCAATTACAATTTGCGACAGTAAAAAATTATTTTTTGAATAATTTACTATAGAAAAGGCAACCCCTGGCGCAATTAAAATTTGCGACAGTAGAAAATTATTTTTTGAATAATTTACTATAGGAAAGGCAATCCCTGGCGCACTTAAAATTTGCTACAGTATAAAATTATTTTTTGAATTATTTACTATAGAAAAGGCAATCCCTGGAGCAATTAAAATTTGCGACAGTAGAAAATTATTTTTTGAATAATTTACTATAGAAAAGGCAATCCCTGGCGCAATTACAATTTGCGACAGTAAAAAATTATTTTTTGAATAATTTACTATAGAAAGGGCAATACCTGGCGCAATTAAAATTTGCGACAGTATAAAATTATTTTTTGAATAATTTACTATAGAAAAGGCAATCCCTGGCGCACTTAAAATTTGCGACAGTATAAAATTATTTTTTGAATAATTTACTATAGAAAAGGCAATCCCTGGCGCAATTAAAATTTGCGACAGTAGAAAATTATTTTTTGAATAATTTACTATAGAAAAGGCAATCCCTGGCGCAATTACAATTTGCGACAGTAAAAAATTATTTTTTGAATAATTTACTATAGAAAAGGCAATACCTGGCGCAATTAAAATTTGCGACAGTATAAAATTATTTTTTGAATAATTTACTATAGAAAAGGCAATCCCTGGCGCACTTAAAATTTGCGACAGTATAAAATTATTTTTTGAATAATTTACTATAGAAAAGGCAATCCCTGGCGCAATTAAAATTTGCGACAGTAAAAAATTATTTTTTGAATAATTTACTATAGAAAACGCAATCCCTGGCGCAATTGAAAATTGCGACAGTAGAAAATTATTTTTTGAATGATTTACTATAGAAAAGGCAATCCCTGGCGCAATTAAAATTTGCGACAGTATAAAATTATTTTTTGAATAATTTACTATAAAAAAGGCAATCCCTGGCGCAATTAAAATTTGCGACAGTAGAAAATTATTTTTTGAATAATTTACTATAGAAAAGGCAATCCCTGGCGCAATTACAATTTGCGACAGTAAAAAATTATTTTTTGAATAATTTACTATAGAAAAGGCAATACCTGGCGCAATTAAAATTTGCGACAGTATAAAATTATTTTTTGAATAATTTACTATAGAAAAGGCAATCCCTGGCGCACTTAAAATTTGCGACAGTATAATATTATTTTTTGAATAATTTACTATAGAAAAGGCAATCCCTGGCGCAATTAAAATTTGCGACAGTATAAAATTATTTTTTGAATAATTTACTATAGAAAAGGCAATCCCTGGCGCAATTAAAATTTGCGACAGTAGAAAATTATTTTTTGAATGATTTACTATAGAAAAGGCAATCCCTGGCGCAATTAAAATTTGCGACAGTATAAAATTATTTTTTGAATAATTTACTATAAAAAAGGCAATCCCTGGCGCAATTACAATTTGCGACAGTAGAAAATTATTTTTTGAATAATTTACTATAGAAAAGGCAATCCCTGGTGCAATTACAAATTGCGACAGTAAAAAATTATTTTTTGAATAATTTACTATAGAAAAGGCAATTCCTGGCGCAATTACAATTTGCGACAATAAAAAATTATTTTTTGAATAATTTACTATAAAAAAGGCAATCCCTGGCGCAATTACAATTTGCGACAGTAAAAAATTATTTTTTGAATAATTTACTATAGAAAAGGCAATCCCTGGCGCAATTAAAATTTGCGACAGTATAAAATTATTTTTTGAATAATTTACTATAGAAAAGGCAATCCCTGGCGCACTTAAAATTTGCGACAGTAGAAAATTATTTTTTGAATAATTTACTATAGAAAAGGCAATCCCTGGCGCAATTAAAATTTGCGACAGTTGAAAATTATTTTTTGAATAATTTACTATAGAAAAGGCAATCCCTGGCGCAATTAAAATTTGCGACAGTAGAAAATTATTTTTTGAATAATTTACTATAGAAAAGGCAATCCCTGGCGCACTTAAAATTTGCGACAGTAAAAAATTATTTTTTGAATAATTTACTATAGAAAAGGCAATCCCTGGCGCACTTAAAATTTGCGACAGTGAAAAATTATTTTTTGAATAATTTACTATAGAAAAGGCAATCCCTGGCGCGATTGAAATTTGCGACAGTAGAAAATTATTTTTTGAATAATTTACTATAGAAAAGGCAATCCCTGGCGCACTTAAAATTTGCGACAGTATAAAATTATTTTTTGAATAATTTACTATAGAAAAGGCAATCCCTGGCGCAATTACAATTTTAAAATTTGCGACAGTATAAAATTATTTTTTGAATAATTTACTATAGAAAAGGCAATCCCTGGCGCAATTAAAATTTGCGACAATAAAAAATTATTTTTTGAATAATTTACTATAGAAAAGGCAATACCTGGCGCAATTACAATTTGCGACAGTAAAAAATTATTTTTTGAATAATTTACTATAGAAAAGGCAATCCCTGGGGCAATTACAATTTGCGACAGTATAAAATTATTTTTTGGAATAATTTACTATAGAAAAGGCAATCCCTGGCGCAATTACAATTTGCGACAGTATAAAATTATTTTTTGAATAATTTACTATAGAAAAGGCAATCCCTGGCGCAATTACAATTTGCGACAGTAAAAAATTATTTTTGAATAATTTACTATAGAAAAGGCAATCTCTGGCGCAATTACAAATTGCGACAGTAAAAAATTATTTTTTGAATAATTTACTATAGAAAAGGCAATCCCTGGCGCAATTACAATTTGCGACAGTATAAAATTATTTTTTGAATAATTTACTATAGAAAAGGCAATCCCTGGCGCAATTAAAATTTGCGACAGTAAAAAATTATTTTTTGAATAATTTACTATAGAAAAGGCAACCCCTGGCGCACTTAAAATTTGCGACAGTATAAAATTATTTTTTGAATAATTTACTATAGAAAAGGCAATCCCTGGCGTAATTAAAATTTGCGACAGTAAAAAATTATTTTTTGAATAATTTACTATAGAAAAGGCAATCCCTGGCGCAATTAAAATTTGCGACAGTATAAAATTATTTTTTGAATAATTTACTATAGAAAAGGCAATCCCTGGCGCAATTAAAATTTGCGACAGTAGAAAATTATTTTTGAATAATTTACTATAGAAAAGGCAATCCCTGGCGCACTTAAAATTTGCGACAGTATAAAATTATTTTTTGAATAATTTACTATAGAAAAGGCAATCCCTGGCGCAATTAAAATTTGTGACAGTAAAAAATTATTTTTTGAATAATTTACTATAGAAAAGGCAATCCCTGGCGCAATTAAAATTTGCGACAGTATAAAATTATTTTTTGAATAATTTACTATAGAAAAGGCAATCCCTGGCGCAATTAAAATTTGCGACAGTAGAAAATTATTTTTTGAATAATTTACTATAGAAAAGGCAATCCCTGGCGCAATTAAAATTTGCGACAGTATAAAATTATTTTTTGAATAATTTACTATAGAAAAGGCAATCCCTGGCGCACTTAAAATTTGCGACAGTAAAAAATTATTTTTTGAATAATTTACTATAGAAAAGGCAATCCCTGGCGCGATTGAAATTTGCGACAGTAGAAAATTATTTTTTGAATAATTTACTATAGAAAAGGCAATCCCTGGTGCACTTAAAATTTGCCACAGTATAAAATTATTTTTTGAATAATTTACTATAGAAAGGCAATCCCTGGCGCAATTACAATTTTAAAATTTGCGACAGTGTAAAATTATGTTTTGAATAATTTACTATAGAAAAGGCAATCCCTGGCGCAATTAAAATTTTCGACAGTAAAAAATTATTTTTTGAATAATTTACTATAGAAAAGGCAATTCCTGGCGCAATTACAATTTGCGACAATAAAAAATTATTTTTTGAATAATTTACTATAAAAAAGGCAATCCCTGGCGCAATTACAATTTGCGACAGTAAAAAATTATTTTTTGAATAATTTACTATAGAAAAGGCAATCCCTGGCGCAATTAAAATTTGCGACAGTATAAAATTATTTTTTGAATAATTTACTATAGAAAAGGCAATCCCTGGCGCACTTAAAATTTGCGACAGTAGAAAATTATTTTTTGAATAATTTACTATAGAAAAGGCAATCCCTGGCGCAATTAAAATTTGCGACAGTTGAAAATTATTTTTTGAATAATTTACTATAGAAAAGGCAATCCCTGGCGCAATTACAAATTGCGACAGTAAAAAATTATTTTTTGAATAATTTACTATAGAAAAGGCAATCCCTGGCGCAATTACAATTTGCGACAGTATAAAATTATTTTTTGAATAATTTACTATAGAAAAGGCAATCCATGGCGCAATTACAATTTGCGACAGTAAAAAATTATTTTTTGAATAATTTACTATAGAAAAGGCAATCCCTGGCGCAATTACAAATTGCGACAGTAAAAAATTATTTTTTGAATAATTTACTATAGAAAAGGCAATCCCTGGCGCAATTAAAATTTGCGACAGTATAAAATTATTTTTTGAATAATTTACTATAGAAAAGGCAATCCCTGGCGCAATTAAAATTTGCGACAGTAGAAAATTATTTTTTGAATAATTTACTATAGAAAAGGCAATCCCTGGCGCAATTAAATTTGCGACAGTAGAAAATTATTTTTTGAATAATTTACTATAGAAAAGGCAATCCCTGGCGCAATTAAAATTTGCGACAGTATAAAATTATTTTTTGAATAATTTACTATAAAAAAGGCAATCCCTGGCGCAATTACAATTTGCGACAGTAAAAAATTATTTTTTGAAAAATTTACTATAGAAAAGGCAATCCCTGGCGCAATTAAAATTTGCGACAGTATAAAATTATTTTTTGAATATTTTACTATAGAAAAGGCAATCCCTGGCGCACTTAAAATTTGCGATAGTAGAAAATTATTTTTTGAATAATTTACTATAGAAAAGGCAATCCCTGGCGCAATTAAAATTTGCGACAGTTGAAAATTATTTTTTGAATAATTTACTATAGAAAAGGCAATCCCTGGTGCAATTAAAATTTGCGACAGTAGAAAATTATTTTTTGAATAATTTACTATAGAAAAGGCAATCCCTGGCGCACTTAAAATTTGCGACAGTAGAAAATTATTTTTTGAATAATTTACTATAGAAAAGGCAATCCCTGGCTCAATTAAAATTTGCGACAGTTGAAAATTATTTTTTGAATAATTTACTATAGAAAAGGCAATCCCTGGCGCAATTAAAATTTGCGACAGTAGAAAATTATTTTTTGAATAATTTACTAAAGAAAAGGCAATCCCTGGCGCAATTACAATTTGCGACAGTAAAAAATTATTTTTTGAATAATTTACTATAGAAAAGGCAATCCCTGGCGCAATTACAATTTGCGACAGTATAAAATTATTTTTTGAATAATTTACTATAGAAAAGGCAATCCCTGGCGCAATTACAATTTGCGACAGTATAAAATTATTTTTTGAATAATTTACTATAGAAAAGGCAATCCATGGCGCAATTACAATTTGCGACAGTAAAAAAATTATTTTTTGAATAATTTACTATAGAAAAGGCAATCCCTGGCGCAATTACAAATTGCGACAGTAAAAAATTATTTTTTGAATAATTTACTATAGAAAAGGCAATCCCTGGCGCAATTAAAATTTGCGACAGTATAAAATTATTTTTTGAATAATTTACTATAGAAAAGGCAATCCTGGCGCAATTAAAATTTGCGACAGTAGAAAATTATTTTTTGAATAATTTACTATAGAAAAGGCAATCCCTGGCGCAATTAAAATTTGCGACAGTATAAAATTATTTTTTGAATAATTTACTATAAAAAAGGCAATCCCTGGCGCAATTACAATTTGCGACAGTAAAAAATTATTTTTGAAAAATTTACTATAGAAAAGGCAATCCCTGGCGCAATTAAAATTTGCGACAGTATAAAATTATTTTTTGAATATTTTACTATAGAAAAGGCAATCCCTGGCGCACTTAAAATTTGCGATAGTAGAAAATTATTTTTTGAATAATTTACTATAGAAAAGGCAATCCCTGGCGCAATTAAATTTGCGACAGTTGAAAATTATTTTTTGAATAATTTACTATAGAAAAGGCAATCCCTGGTGCAATTAAAATTTGCGACAGTAGAAAATTATTTTTTGAATAATTTACTATAGAAAAGGCAATCCCTGGCGCACTTAAAATTTGCGACAGTAGAAAATTATTTTTTGAATAATTTACTATAGAAAAGGCAATCCCTGGCTCAATTAAAATTTGCGACAGTTGAAAATTATTTTTTGAATAATTTACTATAGAAAAGGCAATCCCTGGCGCAATTAAAATTTGCGACAGTAGAAAATTATTTTTTGAATAATTTACTATAGAAAAGGCAATCCCAGGCGCAATTACAATTTGCGACAGTAAAAAATTATTTTTTGAATAATTTACTATAGAAAAGGCAATCCCTGGCGCAATTAAAATTTGCGACAGTAGAAAATTATTTTTTGAATAATTTACTATAGAAAAGGCAATCCCTGGCGCACTTAAAATTTGCGACAGTATAAAATTATTTTTTGAATAATTTACTATAGAAAAGGCAATCCCTGGAGCAATTAAAATTTGCGACAGTAGAAAATTATTTTTTGAATAATTTACTATAGAAAAGGCAATCCCTGGCGCAATTACAATTTGCGACAGTAAAAAATTATTTTTTGAATAATTTACTATAGAAAAGGCAATACCTGGCGCAATTAAAATTTGCGACAGTATAAAATTATTTTTTGAATAATTTACTATAGAAAAGGCAATCCCTGGCGCACTTAAAATTTGCGACAGAATAAAATTATTTTTTGAATAATTTACTATAGAAAAGGCAATACCTGGCGCAATTAAAATTTGCGACAGTAAAAAATTATTTTTTGAATAATTTACTATAGAAAAGGCAATCCCTGGCGCAATTAAAATTTGCGACAGTATAAAATTATTTTTTGAATAATTTACTATAGAAAAGGCAATCCCTGGCGCAATTAAAATTTGCGACAGTAGAAAATTATTTTTTGAATAATTTACTATAGAAAAGGCAATCCCTGGCGCAATTAAATTTGCGACAGTAGAAAATTATTTTTTGAATAATTTACTATAGAAAAGGCAATCCCTGGCGCAATTAAAATTTGCGACAGTAGAAAATTATTTTTTGAATAATTTACTATAGAAAAGGCAATCCCTGGCGCAATTAAAATTTGCGACAGTAGAAAATTATTTTTTGAATAATTTACTATAGAAAAGGCAATCCCTGGCGCACTTAAAATTTGCGACAGTAAAAAATTATTTTTTGAATAATTTACTATAGAAAAGGCAATCCCTGGCGCGATAGAAATTTGCGACAGTAGAAAATTATTTTTGAATAATTTACTATAGAAAGGGCAATCCCTGGCGCACTTAAAATTTGCGACAGTATAAAATTATTTTTTGAATAATTTACTATAGAAAAGGCAATCCCTGGCGCAATTACAATTTGCGACAGTAAAAATTATTTTTTGAAAAATTTACTATAGAAAAGGCAATCCCTGGCGCAATTAAAATTTGCGACAGTATAAAATTATTTTTTGAATATTTTACTATAGAAAAGGCAATCCCTGGCGCACTTAAAATTTGCGATAGTAGAAAATTATTTTTTGAATAATTTACTATAGAAAAGGCAATCCCTGGCGCAATTAAAATTTGCGACAGTTGAAAATTATTTTTTGAATAATTTACTATAGAAAAGGCAATCCCTGGTGCAATTAAAATTTGCGACAGTAGAAAATTATTTTTTGAATAATTTACTATAGAAAAGGCAATCCCTGGCGCACTTAAAATTTGCGACAGTAGAAAATTATTTTTTGAATAATTTACTATAGAAAAGGCAATCCCTGGCTCAATTAAAATTTGCGACAGTTGAAAATTATTTTTTGAATAATTTACTATAGAAAAGGCAATCCCTGGCGCAATTAAAATTTGCGACAGTAGAAAATTATTTTTTGAATAATTTACTATAGAAAAGGCAATCCCTGGCGCAATTACAATTTGCGACAGTAAAAAATTATTTTTTGAATAATTTACTATAGAAAAGGCAATCCCTGGCGCAATTAAAATTTGCGACAGTAGAAAATTATTTTTTGAATAATTTACTATAGAAAAGGCAATCCCTGGCGCACTTAAAATTTGCGACAGTATAAAATTATTTTTTGAATAATTTACTATAGAAAAGGCAATCCCTGGAGCAATTAAAATTTGCGACAGTAGAAAATTATTTTTTGAATAATTTACTATAGAAAAGGCAATCCCTGGCGCAATTACAATTTGCGACAGTAAAAAATTATTTTTTGAATAATTTACTATAGAAAAGGCAATACCTGGCGCAATTAAAATTTGCGACAGTATAAAATTATTTTTTGAATAATTTACTATAGAAAAGGCAATCCCTGGCGCACTTAAAATTTGCGACAGAATAAAATTATTTTTTGAATAATTTACTATAGAAAAGGCAATACCTGGCGCAATTAAAATTTGCGACAGTAAAAAATTATTTTTTGAATAATTTACTATAGAAAAGGCAATCCCTGGCGCAATTAAAATTTGCGACAGTATAAAATTATTTTTTGAATAATTTACTATAGAAAAGGCAATCCCTGGCGCAATTAAAATTTGCGACAGTAGAAAATTATTTTTTGAATAATTTACTATAGAAAAGGCAATCCCTGGCGCAATTAAAATTTGCGACAGTAGAAAATTATTTTTTGAATAATTTACTATAGAAAAGGCAATCCCTGGCGCAATTAAAATTTGCGACAGTAGAAAATTATTTTTTGAATAATTTACTATAGAAAAGGCAATCCCTGGCGCAATTAAAATTTGCGACAGTAGAAAATTATTTTTTGAATAATTTACTATAGAAAAGGCAATCCCTGGCGCACTTAAAATTTGCGACAGTAAAAAATTATTTTTTGAATAATTTACTATAGAAAAGGCAATCCCTGGCGCGATAGAAATTTGCGACAGTAGAAAATTATTTTTGAATAATTTACTATAGAAAGGGCAATCCCTGGCGCACTTAAAATTTGCGACAGTATAAAATTATTTTTTGAATAATTTACTATAGAAAAGGCAATCCCTGGCGCAATTACAATTTTAAAATTTGCGACAGTATAAAATTATTTTTTGAATAATTTACTATAGAAAAGGCAATCCCTGGCGCAATTAAAATTTGCGACAGTAAAAAATTATTTTTTGAATAATTTACTATAGAAAAGGCAATACCTGGCGCAATTACAATTTGCGACAGAAAAAATTATTTTTGAATAATTTACTATAGAAAAGGCAATCCCTGGTGCAATTAAAATTTGCGACAGTATAAAATTATTTTTTGAATAATTTACTATAGAAAAGGCAATCCCTGGCGCAATTACAATTTGCGACAGTATAAAATTATTTTTTGAATAATTTACTATAGAAAAGGCAATCCCTGGCGCAATTACAATTTGCGACAGTAAAAAATTATTTTTTGAATAATTTACTATAGAAAAGGCAATCTCTGGCGCAATTACAAATTGCGACAGTAAAAAATTATTTTTTGAATAATTTACTATAGAAAAGGCAATCCCTGGCGCAATTACAATTTGCGACAGTATAAAATTATTTTTTGAATAATTTACTATAGAAAAGGCAATCCCTGGCGCAATTAAAAATTGCGACAGTAAAAAATTATTTTTTGAATAATTTACTACAGAAAAGGCAATCCCTGGCGCACTTAAAATTTGAGACAGTAAAAAATTATTTTTTGAATAATTTACTATAGAAAAGGCAATCCCTGGCGTAATTAAAATTTGCGACAGTAAAAAATTATTTTTTGAATAATTTACTATAGAAAAGGCAATCCCTGGCGCAATTAAAATTTGCGACAGTATAAAATTATTTTTTGAATAATTTACTATAGAAAAGGAAATACCTGGCGCAATTAAAATTTGCGACAATAGAAAATTATTTTTTGAATAATTTACTATAGAAAAGGCAATCCCTGGCGCAATTACAATTTGCGACAGTATAAAATTATTTTTTGAATAATTTACTATAGGAAAAGGCAATCCCTGGCGCAATTACAATTTGTGACAGTAAAAAAATTATTTTTTGAATAATTTACTATAGAAAAGGCAATCCCTGGCGCAATTAAAATTTGCGACAGTAGAAAATTATTTTTTGAATAATTTACTATAGAAAAGGCAATCCTGGCGCAATTAAAATTTGCGACAGTATAAAATTATTTTTTGAATAATTTACTATAAAAAAGGCAATCCCTGGCGCAATTACAATTTGCGACAGTAGAAAATTATTTTTTGAATAATTTACTATAGAAAAGGCAATCCCTGGCGCAATTAAAATTTGCGACAGTATAAAATTATTTTTTGAATAATTTACTATAGAAAAGGCAATCCCTGGCGCACTTAAAATTTGCGATAGTAGAAAATTATTTTTTGAATAATTTACTATAGAAAAGGCAATCCCTGGCGCAATTAAAATTTGCGACAGTTGAAAATTATTTTTTGAATAATTTACTATAGAAAAGGCAATCCCTGGTGCAATTAAAATTTGCGACAGTAGAAAATTATTTTTTGAATAATTTACTATAGAAAAGGCAATCCCTGGCGCACTTAAAATTTGCGACAGTAGAAAATTATTTTTTGAATAATTTACTATAGAAAAGGCAATCCCTGGCTCAATTAAAATTTGCGACAGTTGAAAATTATTTTTTGAATAATTTACTATAGAAAAGGCAATCCCTGGCGCAATTAAAATTTGCGACAGTAGAAAATTATTTTTTGAATAATTTACTATAGAAAAGGCAATCCCTGGCGCAGTTACAATTTGCGACAGTAAAAAATTATTTTTTGAATAATTTACTATAGAAAAGGCAATCCCTGGCGCAATTAAAATTTGCGACAGTAGAAAATTATTTTTTGAATAATTTACTATAGAAAAGGCAATCCCTGGCGCACTTAAAATTTGCGACAGTATAAAATTATTTTTTGAATAATTTACTATAGAAAAGGCAATCCCTGGAGCAATTAAAATTTGCGAGAGTAGAAAATTATTTTTTGAATAATTTACTATAGAAAAGGCAATCCCTGGCGCAATTACAATTTGCGACAGTAAAAAATTATTTTTTGAATAATTTACTATAGAAAAGGCAATACCTGGCGCAATTAAAATTTGCGACAGTATAAAATTATTTTTTGAATAATTTACTATAGAAAAGGCAATCCCTGGCGCACTTAAAATTTGCGACAGAATAAAATTATTTTTTGAATAATTTACTATAGAAAAGGAAATACCTGGCGCAATTAAAATTTGCGACAGTAAAAAATTATTTTTTGAATAATTTACTATAGAAAAGGCAATCCCTGGCGCAATTAAAATTTGCGACAGTATAAAATTATTTTTTGAATAATTTACTATAGAAAAGGCAATCCCTGGCGCAATTAAAATTTGCGACAGTAGAAAATTATTTTTTGAATAATTTACTATAGAAAAGGCAATCCCTGGCGCAATTAAAATTTGCGACAGTAGAAAATTATTTTTTGAATAATTTACTATAGAAAAGGCAATCCCCTGGCGCAATTAAAATTTGCGACAGTAGAAAATTATTTTTGAATAATTTACTATAGAAAAGGCAATCCC